>JANHFL010007602.1:64503-75641 GCA_032468155.1 Oxyrhabdium leporinum
AACTAAAGGGACGGGCGGGTGGGATGGTTGGGAGGGAAGGAGGGAGGTTTCTTGATGCTCCCTGGCAGACTTCACAAGGAAACTCAATGGGGAAACTTTCAGGAAGTCAAAAGATGCTCTTGTTCCTATAACCTTTTTTTTTCTCATCCTTGGTCATTCTGTTTTTCTCTGTAAGTAAGAAAATACCTTTGAAACAATGACACAAAGGGTACCGGTTGTCTAGTTAGTATATTATAATGGACTATATGGTTTTGTTGGGGAAATATCGCTGTAAGTACTGACAGCAGAATGATTAGTTCCATGGCAGGAATTTCATTTTCCCTTGGGTGATTTAATTAGATTAAAGGAATTGAGGGAGGTTGCAAACCACGGGAAACGTGAACTGAGCAATAAATGACCTGGCACATCACTTGACCACCTTATAATTACATAAGGAGTTGAATTGAAATGGCCCTTTTCCTTGAAAGTAAAAGTCATTTGTTTTGTTTTTTTGTTTTTTTAATCAAATTGAATAGGAGAGAACAACACACAGCCTAATTTCTCTGCCTGAACTAATGGTCATTAATAACACTGCGAAGTCTCCCGGTACATGGTTGACATCTGCCATATCCTGAGTCAAATGCAGGGACTATTCATATCCTTGGGAGACGGTTCCATAAAATAGGAGTTGCCACGCAGAAGACCTATTAATGTCCTTCGCCTCAAGAACCTCATGATGAGAGAACCTACAACATACCATCTCTAGATAATCATACAGGATGGGCAGATACAATTTTGGTGAGGCACCATCTGGTGTTTTTCAGCCTATGAGGACAATGTTATCTATTGTTAACTCTCATTGAGACCTGAATTTGTTTCATTGACCTAGAACAGCAGGAAGTTATGAGTAACTAAATGTTTTTGGACTACAACTTTTTACCCTCTCATCATTCACCCTATAGGCTGGGGCTGGTGGAAATGGAAATGCAAGAACATTTGGGAAAACTGCACGTTACTCATTTTTGCTGTAAAGTCCTGTCTACTTTACAAATATTAATTATACAGTCCAATTTATCAGAGACAGATAAGTGTACTCCTTGGAATTTTATTGCTCTTATTATTGCAGGCTAATATGACTTAAATCTAATAGGATTTCTGTACACAACTTTGCTATGAAATTAATTAAGTATATGTAGTCCTTGAGTTATGACGGTAATTGGTACCAGATTTTTATAACTAAACAATGTGGTCATAAAGCACAAGGTCATATTTCTTAGTGATGGCAATACAAGCATTATGAATGAAGGCGAATATAGGTGTCCCAGGATAATATTGCAGGATCCAATCTTGGTCAGTCCCCGGGACCTATTGATCCTGAAATATCAGCATTTCCCATTGCTGTTTTTAACCAAATTCCATCAATTCCTAAGACCCATTCCAAGCCAAATCATTCCAAATCATTCCAAACTTGATACTTCCCATCCCCCAACCTGAGTTTTCCCAAGGTAAAGGACTGCCTCTTCTCTTTGATTCCCCCAAACTACCCATTCCCCCTCATCTCTGCTCTTTTGGCTGCTGTATACCCTACTGTGCAGGGTGAAAGAAGCCCCAGAACTGTGTGTGCTGTGGGGCTACTTACCATTCTGCAGATCAGGGGCTTTATGGCATGTCATAGCTCTGGGACTGCAAGAAGCCCCTGAGCCACAGCCCAGCAAAAACCTCCGTCCAGCTGCTGTTTGCCATTTGCCTTTCCAAATTGATTATGATTGTAGAAGAAATTCCCCATATAATTCAATCAGAGATTAATAACTCTCTATTCTACTAGGTTGACATGAGAGTGATTTAGTTGCTTATTTCAGTCTTCATCTTTATCCTACAACATGACTCTGGGGGCCTGGCCATATGCCTTGGTAGCTTGACTGACAAGTGGCTTAACTGCCGTTGTACTGATCCACCTGTGAGAATTACAAGGAATTAAGATGCTGAGAAATGCTGAGTTGGGCAAACTATTTCCTCAGAAGTGGATCCAATTAACACTTGTCATTCCACCTATTAAGTTCAAAAGCTTTTGAAGACAAATGTGTAGTTGGATATAAATACTTAAAATACCTCAAAGGTTGGCATACCTACTAAGCCTGACTTCATTCTCTTTGCACCATCTCAAGCTGCTTTGGACCTGTGCTTCAGAATAAGGAGTCTTTCCAGCCTGTGCAGATGACGTTAAACTGGCAGGAATAGTCAATAACCCAGAAGATAGACTCAGGATCCAAATGGATCTCAACAGACCTGAACACCAACCTCTAACTAACAAAATGAAAAACAGTGTAGAGAAACACTTAGGCAAGAAAAGCCAAATGTACAGATATAGATTAGGTGAAAACTTGCTCAATAGCAGTAATTGTGAGAGGGATCTTGGAATCCTAGTGGACAATCACTGAAATATGAGCCAGCAGTGTGCAGCAGCAGCCAAAAAAGCCATTGCAATCCTAGGTTGCGTTAATAGAGGGATAGAATCAAGATCACGTGAAGTATTAGTATGGCTTTATAAAGCCTTAGTAAGACTACACTTAGAATACTACATCGACTTTTGGTGATCATATTATAAAAAAAGATGTAGAGACTCTGGAAAGAGCAGAAAAGAACAACAAAGATAATTAGGGGGCTAGAGGCTAAAACAAATGAAGAACTGTTGCAGGAATTGGGCTTGTCTAGACTAGTGAAAATAAGGACTGGGGTGACATGATAGCACTATTCCAATATTTGAGGGTCTACCACAAAGAGTCAACCTATTTTCCAAAGTACCAGAAGGCAAGAAAAGAAGCAGTGGATGGAAACTAATCAAGGAGAGAAGCAACCTAGAACTAAGGAGAAATTTCCTAACATTGAGAACAGTTAAACAGTGGAATGGCTTGCTTGCAGAAGGTGTGGGTGCTCCTTCACTGGAAACTTTTAAGAAATGTCTGGACAGCCACTTATCTGGAATGGTGTAGGGTCTCCCGCTTGAGCAGGGGGTTGGGCTAGAACATGGGTGTCAAACTTGCAGTGTCACATTGCCATCACGTGATGTTTCATGATGTTTTCCCATTCGTGGAGCTGGGGGTGGGCATGGCTTGCACGTGGCGCATCCAGCCCGCGAGTTGCCAGTTTGACACCCTGAATTAGAACACCTTCAAGGTCCTTTCCAATTCTGTTATTCCCCAATATTGTTCAACATACTTACAAGTTGGTTCGCTCACACTCTAGCACTAAACTTAAAAAACTGAGTATGTGCCAATGATGTTTGAGACTGCCAGCTTCATCGTGCACTCCAAGGATTCCCATATCGATGATAATGCTACCTTTATCCAATTCTGTGAGTAAAAGTTTACTCTATCTTCTCTTGCAGCACTCACCCTGGCATTTTCTAATGCAAGCTCTTTGAAAAAATGTTGGTCTTACAAAAAGTAAGATAAAGTAGTATGATAGTGTTTGTCCACATTTACATAGAAAGAACAAGACCACACTAAGTTCATAAAACAAATTTAAACGCAAACTTCATTTGAACTTTTGTCAATGTGAAGCACTTCTTCAAAGCATTGTAAAGTCGTACTGGTTCAACATATTTTATTTTCCTGCATCAATTCAGATGGTTTAGCAAAATATTCTGTGAAGATATTCAGATATTTTGTGGCTAAAATCTAGAAACATTAAAACAATGTTTCTCAGCTTGAAGATGGATGGACTTTAATTCCCTGAATTTCTCAGCCAGCTTTGCTAAATCAACCAAAACATCTTGAAAATATGGCATGCATCTATTAAGCATGCAAACAACATGTGTGACCCAGCAATTCATTGGCAGTTTGTAAAAAAAAAAAAGCCCTGAGCAAAAGCATAAGTATAGTTTGTATACTTTTGGTCTACTACATTACAAAGGGAAGTCAAAGAAAACAGCAGACACAGTGGAAATTACAGCATGATGTAGAATGTTTTTGATAAACCCATTTGAGTGGCCTTATTATTTATCTCTTTCAACTAGGTTAGCATGTTAGCCATAGTATCTTTGAGATACAGTTAGTGAATATAAACAATTTAGTTTCTTGGGCCACTAGTTCCTGTCTCCCTGTCATCTCTCAGAGTCAATTTAGCTTACTGTGAAAGTTTTCTTGTAAGGGCACTCTAAATAGTTGATGTATTTGGAGGGACATCTTACAAGTGTGGTGTTATGGAGAGATCTTTAGATGATTAGTGGACTGGAGGCTAAAACATATGAAGAATGGTTGCAGGAATTGGGTACGTCTATCTTTTCATTAAACTAGACTCTAGTTTCATGAAAAGAAGGACTAGGGATGACATGATAGCAGTGTTCCAATATCTCAGGGGCTGCCACAAGGATGACAGGGTGAAACTATCCTGAAAAGCTCTAGAAGGCAAGACAAGAAGCAGTGGATGGAAAGTAATCAAAGAGAAAAGCAACCTAGAAATAAGGAGATATTTCTTTACAGTTAGAACGATTAGTCAATGGCATGACTTGTCTCCAGAAATTGTGGGTGCTCCAACCCTAGAAGTTTTTAAGAAGAGATTGGACAACCATTTGCCTGAAATGGTATAGGGTTTCCTACCTGAGCAGGGGGTTGGACTAGAAAATCTCCAAGGTCGCTTCCAACTCTGTTATTATTTTATTCTAGTAGTACATTACCAACAACATCTCCATTTTGTCTGGATTCAATTTAAGCTTCATTCACTGTGGATTGTTAGGCAACGTTCAAGTCTCCTTCTGGAGTTAGAATGTAAGGAGTAGTAGACTTGAGTGGCATCAGAATGCCAACACTTTCTTAACCTTGAAATAAAGCTGTCTACATTCTCAAAATCTGAGAAGAAACCTTGTTCATCTGACAAGCACTTAAACCAAGATGGCCTCCCTAATTCTGGAGTCCAAAATGAGGTGTCAACTTTATCTGCCATGAATAGTGAAAATTGCTCACAGCAAGCCTCCAAATATTCTGGCTCCCCTTAATGGAGAAGAAGCCAAACAGATGGAAAAGTATCAGTGCACAGATGCATCGAAGGCTGAGAACTCTGCTCTCTTCATAGCTCCTATTGCTGTGGGATAGCATTGTAAATGGGCTTGAAAAAGGTCCCCATTCTTTTCTCTTCCTGGATAATAAAGCTATCAGTTGAGGGTAACATAGGATGGACTTTGTAATACTTGCAATTTGGGCTTTGTAGTACTTTTTAACTGGCTAACTGAGATGGGTTTTCTTGCAGTTTAATTTGCTTCTCTTTTTTTAAATTATTGTTAATAATTGGCCATAAGCTTAGCCTTCAAGAAGAATGTAAAAAGCTTTTCTTTTAAGAACTAGGACTGACTGAAGTGCTTGATAACACTGTAGATAAACAGTTTCATTTTCAGCGAATGAACAAAGCAAGCATTTGAGTTCAGTGTTGTATATATACTGTATATCTTACCCAGAGCCATTTTGATGTTTTTCTCTTGCAAAAGTTTCTTTTACTTTTATTCAGAACACAGTGCTCTTTTCTATGGTTATGCTGACATATTATGGATAGCGATAGCACTTTGACTTATATGCTGCTTTATAGCCCTCTGTAAGCAGTTTACAGAGTCAGCATATTCTGGGTCCTCATTTTAATAACCTTGGAAGGACGGAAGGCTGAGTCAACCTTGAACCTGATGAGACTCAAACTGTTGAACTGCTGGTAAACAGCAGTCAGTAGAATTAGTCTGAAATGCTGCATTCTAACCACTGTGCCACCACAGCTCCTATGCTTCATCCTTACGATGTAACTGGACAAATTATTTTTCTTAAACTAATCAACTGTTACTTTGAAATTTCTTTGATGCGCAAACTATAAAAGTAAATGTAAGCTTTTATTTGAGGTTCTCTATCTCTCTGATAAAAAGGGAATCCTTTTTATCTTAAAACATATATACCTTGAAGGTAAAACTTATAGCTAATTATTAATATGCTTAAAAGACAGAGAAACAAGGGAAATTAAAATACAAGAAAACCCATTTTAGTTAGCCAGTGCAACAGTACTGCAGCCCAAATTGCAAATATTACAAAAGTCCATCATACATGGCCCTCACAATGGAATACTCAATTTTGGGAACTGTTCTGAAGGCATATGGAGCTTCATAGTTTTCTTCCCACACATAGTTTTGATCATTATGCTAATCTATAATCCAACATATTTACTTGTCTATCTGTTTGCTCATCTATGAAGCTAGACAAAGCAATTGGGATACAAACCACTATTTTTAATCTTGAATTTTTTGGTTTTACTTCATTCCCAACTTGGGAACTGGATGTTAGCATATCGTATGAAAAGGGAAGCATAAGGTGTTTGTGGCTTCTTGGTTTATCTTTGGTTTGTCCTTATGCCACTGACCAGGCCTTGAAGGAACACAAGGAAACATCGGCCTTAACAAATGGAAGGATAACAAACCTGAACTGTTACCTTGTCTGACAGCTAGCTTTACCTTGTTTCTGGTAAGCAAACAATTTCAGTATTGTTTCAGTATTCAGTATTGTTTCAGTATGCCTGAATATGGGCAATGCATAAGATTATTCAACTTCAGAAGCTCTGCAGCATTTTGGATTCAGAGGCAAAAAGGTGCTTCAGAAGCTACCCGGTACTCAGGCTGTATCTCAATCCCTTGAGCAGCTTCCTCTTTCTGGATTCACAGCTGCACCACTACAAGGAGAGAAGATGCATTTTCAAATGTGTGGTCCATGATCTCCTAAAATAGGAAACATCCAAGCAAGTTGTGTTCTCTTTCCAGTGCTGAGGAGATGCCCCTTTGTTTCTGTCTTCAGTACCAACTAGGCTGGATTGAGAGCTGCAGGATTGTTCCTCCTGCTTTTCCCAACAGCCATATCTCTGCAGTCTCACCACTCACTTCTTGTTTGTCTTCAATCCTTCAGGGCCCAGAACTGGAGATGCCAGTTCCAGGCCGTATTTAGACAACATTCCGAGCATGTCATGTGTTCTCAATGCCTTGTGTTCATTTCCCATCTTAAATAAAATCTCCAGAGAGATGGAAAATTGGCTGCATCACTTCGCTTTCTTTTTGATAGTGTGCCTCATATGTCATGGGCCCCAGTGTTCTCTGGGATTTTTTGCTCTGCAGATGATACTCTGCCTCACCTACCTTTCACGCCTTCTGGCTGTCTCAGATTTGTTCATCATTCCAGAGTGTCATGACCCACAAATTGAGAAAAATACAGAGACATTATGTACTTATGTCTGAACTTCTCATTATATCTATCTCAGTGTAATTGCCAAACCATCTGAACTTCATGTTTGAACAAATTATTTAAAGGACAATTTATATTGTCTTTAAGATTTTTGATGGTTGTTCTTATTCACCCATTTCAGAGTAATCCTCTACTTTTTACATTTTCTTCTTCAGCACATGATGAATGGTGTATTCATCCCATCCCATAGTATCTTGCCCAGGAAGTTTCCCCCATGAACGTTAAATCAAGGAGTAAATTTGTAAAAGCTGTAATTTCTTTATAAAAGGTTTATTAGCTTATTTTACATTAAAAAGACAGCTTGAACATTATTATTCCCAGACATTTGGGGCCTGTCTATCTTTCATAAAAGAAGAAAAAAAGGAAACATAAATATAAAAATAATAGTTTGGAGAATGAAAAATCAATAACTTCCAAAAAGCTTGCCTTCAAACCTGCTGCAAATTATTGCTTTGTAATGGCCTATTCCTCTGAGGATCATAAACTTCATTAACTAATTGCTGTGGGGCTGGGAGAGCTGAAAGGAGAAAACAGGCATGAGTGACGAACGTCCAGTATGCGTTGACAGAAGGGATGATGATTTTCTCTTCTTGAGTGGTGTCACTTTGATGATCCATGGAGAATTTGTGAGCATTATTTTTTGAACGTGAACTTTGGTGAGATTAAGCAGATTTCATCCAACTACTTTGTTATCACTGCAAAAACTATAGTTCTTGATCAGATCGCTCAAGGTTTCCAGAGAAAATTCACAAGGTATTTAATTTCTTCTTCTTCTTTTTTCTTTTTCTTTTTTTTGCCTTAAGCAGACCATTGTTAACCTAGAAATACCTTTAAGGAATGCTAGGAAAAACTGTTGTAGCATCTTAAAGATTAATAGTACTGCAGCATAAGCCAATATTAATTACATTCCTATTACTTCGATAAAATGGGCTCCAATCTATGAAAGCTGATACCATCATAAGAAAGGTATGTATCTTTAAAAGGGATTGTTGCAATATTCCTATCAGAAGATTTACAGGAATCATAAAACATGAATCTAATCAAATCAGATTTTATATTGTCGTACTTTTCATTTAAAGAAGGCCAAAAAAATAAAGTGGAAAAAGTTAAGAATTTTCTTGAAACATAATCACATTAAACATTGTTATAATTACTTTATTTAAGTGTGCAATAAAACTAAGCAGAAAGCAAACTTTTATTGATGGTACATAAAGTTATTTCTTAATTAGCCTTTCACCTCTTGGTTCAACAATTAAATAGCAATAGCAATAAGACTTATATACAGCTTCACAGTGCTTTTACAGCCCTCTCTAAGTGGTTTACAGAATCAGCTTATTGCCCCCAACAGTTTCAGTCATCATTTTACCCACCTCAGAAGGACGGAAGGCTAAGTCAACCTCGAGCCTGGTGAGATTCAACCTACCAAATTGCAGGCAGCCGGCAGTCAGCAGAAGTAGCCTGCAGTACTGGATTCTAACTACTGCGCCATTGCAGCTCTCGTGGAATGTTTCTAGACCGTTATTAACCAAGCTTCTACCATTTTCTCATAAAGTTTTGCTTGATTTCAAATCCAAGATAGCAATTTATAAAGAAGTAGTTTAAGACTTCTAGTTTTACTGATTTAATTATTCGTTTATTCACATTTAAAACATTTATAAAGCCACCCATCTTATAACCAACTCTGGTTGGCTCCCATTCAAAAGTTAAAACATAAAAACCGTATTTAACTGTAAAAATAAACACTTTAAAACATTAAAAACAACAAAAACAACAAAAACCTGTCACCAAGTCAAACTTCTGGTGTGTAGTTACTAACTTTTCTCAATGTTTGGGGAAAAGCCAAGTCTTCAAAGCTTTATTGAAGGCCAGGAGGGCAGAGGCCTGTCAAACTTCAAGGGGAAAGATGTTCCATGGGGCAGGGGATGCCAAGGTGAAGAGATTCCCATCATATATTTTTTTTAAGGAAAAGAGACTAGAAATGTGTCCACCTTATCTGACTTGTAGGATGGATAGCTGTCTTTAAGGAACGGCAGTCCCACAGACTTAACATTTTCTTAATATTATCTGTATGTAGTAGGATCCATGTGGAAACTGAATATTATCTCCCAACATATGGAAAATCCATATTATTATTTTTTGGGGGAGAGATCCTATCATAAATATTGATAATGCCTTATCGTGATTGGCCTAGGAGTTTACAAATCTAGGATACCAACATTCCTGTCTTAAACTAGATCCAGTTTAATAGATAATTAAATATTGAATATGAACTTCTGTTTTTATCTAACATAACAACTTTCAATTGAACTCATAGTATCTTCTGAATCTGATCATACTGACTATTGTCAATCAGGAAGCATTTATAAAATCACATTTGATGAATAGTATATGATGAAGCTTGTGGGTTAGATATGGGTTTGATATGCATTATAATGGAGTTTTCTGCTTTGTCTGCTTTGCCTGCCATACATCTTCCCCATTACATGACTTCCAAAATTCACTGTAATTTTCACACTGCATGTCTCTGTACTTGAAAAAATAGATTTATTTTTTTTTGCTTTTTTGACTATTGTGATTGTGGGATGCTTATGCCTCCCTTCATTCCCCTAAAATCCTGTGACAGAAATGAACTCTTGTGCAGATATGCTCTCTTACTGCTACAGTGGATATTATGTGCAATGATTAGTTATAGCGATGAATGAACACTCATATTCTTATCACAGTGTGCATCCCATTTAGAATAATCTATGCTGTGAAAAGTATTTGTAATTATGGGCTTTCCAGTTCTGCTAGATATACCTGTTTTGCACCAGAATTTACATATCCAGCTATTTAGAATGTAAAGATGACAGAACAGGACATTGCAAAAAATTCAACAAACCCTTGAAATATTATAACTTGGAGAATTAGAATGAAATGGCTTCCATTGTGCTAATTGGAAGAGTACATTGTGAGAATGTGAAATTATCATACCAGTACAGCGAGCACTGTCAAGGACCAATAGTATAACAGTTCTAAGATTTTCACTGTTTTGCATTCAGAGAGGGTATCATTTCTACAGTGTGATAATAAATTGCCTAGATTTAGCCCTTTGTGTAAAATGGGGACATCTGTAAAAGCACTGTTCCTTTTGACAAATATATTAAATCAACCTGTAAAATAAAAAGTGTCTTACACAGCTGCAAGTGGGGAAAATATGATATTTCTGCAAGGTGTCATAGCAACACAAGTTGCTTAGTTGAGAAACTGCATCTGAACTGAAAGCTTGGGAAAGAAATGGGTAGATAATCAACATGGGACTAAGAAAGCCAATCACATGCTGTATTCAAAGTCCCAAATTCTCCAGGTGGGATTGAAGAAATGTAGCAGTTGTCGAACAATAAGCTATCTTGCCTCCAGGTCTTTTCTGTTCTCTAGTATAAATCTATCATGGATTGACTTCAAAATTAATTCAAGAAGATGAAATTCTTGTAAAAGCAAAAAAATCCATTGTTATCCTTTTACTTCTTCCATGCAACATACTCTTAATCTTTCAGAAGAAGAAATTCTATTAACCTTCATGTTTCTTAGAAAGTATTTATGGATTACAAAAGAATAAAGGCAAAAAAAGACAATGTCCTCTGTGTATTTCCCGGGTTAGCAGAACAAAATTTCTGCTACAAAGTTATGTTTTGAAACATAATGTTATGGTATTTATTATTTTGATTTAATCTAATCTGTGCTTTGCCAGTTAAAAGCCAACACCTGCAGACAGCGTGAACGATCACTTTTCAGAAAAGCTGATTTCTCCATTTTTCAAACCTCTATTGAAACTCAGAAAAACTATCCAATTTTATTTATTTATTTATTTTTACATTTATATACCGCCCCATTCCGAAGACTCGGGGCGGTTTACAGCTTATA
>JANHFL010007602.1:75741-102455 GCA_032468155.1 Oxyrhabdium leporinum
GTCTGCCCCCGCTCATCCAGACCCGTACGGCCTCCAGGCACCGGGACATCACTTCCACAGCATCCTTGGGTTGGGTTTACTATATAGAAAGAGTCATACTAAAACAAACCAAACCTCCAGCATCCTGTTCCTACGCTGGATATTCAGCTATTACTGAAAAGTCAAGATGAAGAAAACTCTTGAGGGGGTGGCTCTTCTGGGCTGCAGCTGTCCATGGGTTGGAATTTAGAAACAAATATGATTATAGAACTTCTTTATAACCATTGTTGCTAAATGCAATAGACAATTCTTTCTCAAATGAAGCAGGATGGTAAACCTATGACCTTCTTATTAGCATTTTGGCAAAGGTGTTAAATCTGCTTTAGGACTTACTTCTTTTGCCTGAATTCAGTTTCAATCAACTGCCTCTTCAGATTGACTACCTCTGTCACCGTTTTAAAGTAGTTATAGGTCACGAGCCAATGCCTTCATCAATTGCACAAAGCACAAGTATAGTTGCAGAAATTCAGATTATCTATGGTCCTAATTACAGATTATACAGAAATGTTAGCAGAAACAGAAAGGGCACATATTCTGTTTAAAAGAGCAGAGCTGCCAACATCACTTTGGCAACTGAAATCAAAGTTTCCATTGTTGATTCTTGAGGGCACAAGAATATTATAGAAAATAACATGGGAATCAGTACCAACTGAATAAACTATTTAATCTGTGTTGAAATAGTGATGGCACAGGATCATATTAAGATTAATTTTTGTTAGTGGTCTGAAATATACTGATAGGGCCATGCAAGGAACATTGTATGCATAAATAACAACCAGGTGGAGCCAAGGAAATGTACTTTTTGTTATGACCATTTTGTATCATTGTCTAGTATTGTTATAGCTTGTTATTGTGAAAACCATGTTATTCTCTAGCTTACCCTGTTTGGCAGCAGTTCTGCCTATCTGAAAAACTGTTGTTGTTTTTTGAGCTGTATAAAGCTTGTAAATTTCTCAAATCACAGGATGCAATCTGCTTATTCAGACACTTCACTGGTGCTCCAGATATTTTTTGCAAAGGGAATTGTTTATTATTTATTTATACCTTCACAAATCCTCCATTAAAACAAATTCACAAAGCTGTAAAAGAAACACAAAGATTTGTTTTGTTTTAAGATAGAGGATTATGCCTACATAGATTATTTTATACTAGCTCCATCTCTCTTTATCCCGTTGGTCTTAGAAACACTGAATTTCACTTTTCCCCCCCTGGAAATTTAGAAATGTGTGATTCCTTGTAATTTTTGAGCCTTGCCTACCTTTTCATCCCTACCAAGTGAGCCTGGTGTGGACCGCATTGTGACTTTCACATGCATCTGGGCCACAACTTCAGCACTTCCACTTTTTATTCTCTATATGTCCCCTAATTTCTCCATGTCTCTCATCTTCATTCTTTCCTGTGTAAAATATGCCATCCTTATTTCCTAAATTTCCTGGTTCCACCTTTAACCTTGTCATATGTTAGTACTTAATTCCAAGCGACTGCTTGATCTGGATTCTTGCCAAAGATTTTCTTCCTTCAATGGCCTCTTCAGAGACCGCTTCCTGGATCACTCACAATCGAGTCCTACCACCGTACAAATAGTAGCTGTCTTCAGTAAATCCAAATTTAAAAGCATGGAAAGGTGATCCTCATCATCTTTTGTCTTTTGTTACACAATTCATTGCACTGGTGCATTAATTGTTGCATCTCTCTTATTATTCCTGAAGGGAGTGAAATACAACCACTGTCACAATCTTCAGTAGTCAGCTTATATAAATAGTAGGAATATTTGCTTATCCTTGTTATAGAAAATGGACACGATATGCTACTTTTCAAGGAGGAAATGCTGGAAACAGGCAACACCAACCAAAATGGTATAATCCATGAAGAGCTTTCACACTTAAATTTGATGATTTTATCCAACCAATACTAAGAATTATGCAGTCAGTAAGGACCATATTCTCTTGCTTTTCAGCTACATAGGCATAAGAGTAAACAGCCTGTGTTATTCTCTATGGAGAATATCATATCCATCTCTGAACAAGAAACCTTGCATTTGAGAAAGCCCACAGTAATTGATGATACTGTGTTTTATTATTTTTACTTTGTCTTGGTGTCTGAAGATGTTAGGGCTCCCCCTAATGGTATTAAAGAAGATTCACAAGCTGTAAAATGTTTTGTGGAATATAAACAACCAAATAAATATTCATTATGTATGTTTTCTTCCCCATTTATATAGTCTTAATTTTCTCTCTAGTATTTCATTTCATAACACTTTTTTTGTTGAGAGTGCATCAGCTTAAGGTATCTGGGCTATATCAGTTACTTAATACCTATTTTTCACTCTTCTGGGCCTAATAAAATATAAAATTATATATATATAAAATCATCTTATGAGATGATTAATCCCCTGTAAATCATCTCTTTAAAAGAAAAAAGAAAAACAAATTATTAGTGTGGAGAACTTCTATGATCAAATTGGAAGCATGAGACAATGAAATTTTCTTTCAATGATTTTTCAGCAATACTTGCAAAAATGTTGACATACAGTTTATTTGAATTCCCTTTGCCCTCCCTCATTTTTGCATTTCAGCTCTCAAGTCTTTGAGGGATGTCATTAGGTTGTCAAACATGACTGGCTATGCAGAAGGATTTTATATTAATCATTCCTTGCAATGCTCTATTAATTCTTTGCTACAGTCTCCTATGCCTGTGATTAATCTTGGAAACATTAACTTTATACTCAGCTGACTTTCTTCGTCCTGAGGAACATACATCTTTACAACACTAGAGCTGGCCCTGCATGGCTATATTTTCTTTGCCACATCACAGCTTTGATAAACTTTGCAGATACAGGCATTATTTATGAAAAAAAAATTGAAGTTCTCAAGTGCAAAGAACACCCTGCTGTTCAGCAATAGCCATAGCAATAGCACTGAGACTTATATACCACTTCATAATGCTTTACAGCTCTCTCTAAACAGTTTACAGAGTCATCATATTTCCCCCAACAATCTGGGCCCCCATTTTACCAGCCTTGGAAGGATGGAAGGCTGAGTCAACCTTGAGTTGGTCAATACTTTTTTTTTTTTTTTTCCAAATATTTTTATTTTATTTTTTTTGTTTTTTTGTCAATACTGAACTCCTGGCAGTGAGTAGTGAGTTAACCTGCAATGCTGTGTTCTAATTACTGTGCCACCAAGCTCGTGACCTCAAAGAGGAGGCTTGGAGGTAGGACAGGTTTAAAGTGGAAACCTCATTTTATCCTGAAGTCTCCCTAAAGCCACTAACACAGGGGGGTGTCAAACTCACGTCGTCATGGCGGCATCACATGACGTATCGGGATTTTTCCCCCTTTGCTAAACCGGGCATGGGCATGGCCAGTGCGTGATACATCCAGCCCACGGACCGGGAGTTTGACAGCCCTGCTCTAACATGAGTTACCTTTTCCAATTTTTTTGGAGTAAGAGGTAAAAAGAGTATCCTTATGCCTGCATGAGCCACTAAATCTGAGGCAAAAAAAAATTGGCAACGAACACTTAGGTGATATCACCACATCCTCAGTCATTCTCCCTACAGACTATCATTGTGCACTGCCAGAACTCCTGAAAGATTTCTATAATATTGCAAAGATTTCTCAGGTGCTCCCCCATTTCATTTTATGTCAAACAGCTGCTGGTTGAGAAGCGGAGTATCCCATGAAACCCCTTTTCTTGCTACTGAGTTGAGATCACTGCTCATTACATGATGGGAGCATTTGCAGTTTATTAATTCGGGAGCAGTTTTGGCAAAACTTCACTTTCCATCAAATACCCTAACAATTAGGGTTCCGCATCCCTGCAGATGAACGAGATCCCTCCCTCCATATATGGATAGAGAGATGGAGACAATACGCAAGCATAAAACAACCAGAAGAGACCTGTTAACAAGGTCCTGCCCTTTCTCCCTCCTGTGTAGGGTGTGTTAAAAGGGATTTCCCCAGTAGTTAATTTAAGATTTAATTTTAAAAAGCTTGCTAAACTAAATAACATTGCCTGTGAATGATTATTTGGTAGGGATAGTTAGCCTGCAACCAATCTTATGCAGCCATTTACACTAAAATCTGGGAGTCATTTGCATCTCTACATCTGGATGTGCACCAAGATTATGTCAACAGTTTTAGACCCTGCATGTCTGGAATTACATACCACATTGTAATGCATGTAATGGAGCTTCCCAAGGCCTGGTCTTCATGGGCTGATGTGTGTTGTATTCTGTGCAAAATAGCAGAGTTGGAGGCAGTGAGATAAAATTTGGAGGGGAAAGGAAGGTAAGGAAAGTCTGTTTGAAGTTAGGGGTGAGAAGTGGGCTAATGCTTCATATATTGTTCCCTGGTGAGGTTTTGGATTTGACATCAAACCCTGATTACTATAGACTTCTGATATGGACAGATGTTGAACTGCAGCTCAAAAGATGTTAAAAATCCTTCCCTAGGAAGTATTTGGCTGGGAAACAAAAGAAAATACTGTATGATTTTATTTATTTTTTAAATCAACTGGAGAATTTGTAACAGAAAATCTTTATGCCGCTCATCCTCTGACATCCTTCCCCAATTGTTCAAAGCTTTCTACGTTATCAGGAAGAAAAAGGATCAGTTCACATACACGTTTTGATTGCTAAGACATTTCAGGTGTGAGGAAAGGTGTCAGGTTGTGGTTTGCAGTGGCCACAACTACATGTGACTTTTCCTGGAAGGAAGGAAGGAAGGGTATCTGTTCTCACCAAAAAACCATCTTCTATATATTCTCTTAGAAGGGAACCACATTTTTTAAACCATTTTCAAAACACCCTGCCAGAAGACATTCTTTCCTTCATTATATCTGCCTGGAGACCTTGTGAATCACATGTGTTAGTAATCCCTCCACAGGACAAAGATATAATCCTGTACATACCGGTAACTACACAGGAGACGGACAGAAGGAGAGAAGCATACATCAAGTGCAACAATATCTCCCTTCTTGGTGTAACTAGGTTCATCTGAGTATGACTCATGCATACAGCAGTGAGGGATTTGATTGAAATTTAATGATTTAGATTTTTAAATTAGTATGCAGTATCAAAGCTTACTAATTGTTATTTTGTGTATCATTTCAATTTTTTATTTCCGTTTTCCTAAGATTTCACTAAAGAAAATGTTCTTTCTCCTCTCAAATGGACTTTGTTTCTTGATTTTTCCTCAATGTAGATATGAATTATTTTAAATAGTGAAACAAGGAGCAACAAAATTCTATAGTAAGCTTCTCAAATGAGATACAGTTGGTCCCAATTTAATGAGCACAATTGGGATCTGCAACTCAGTCATTAAGTGAAACAGTCACTAAATGAAATTATGTCTGCGTTTATGATCTTACTTCTTTGTTCCTTTGCTTTACAGACCTGCAAAGATCATAAATATGAAGATTTGTTACTTTTTCATCACCGTCATAACCATCAACCACCGTCATAACCATGAACAGATGCTAAACAAGGCCTGTACTTTGTTTACTGTGCTGCATGAGTGGACAGCAATAGCAATAGCACTTAGACTTATATACCACTTCACAGTGCCTTACAGCCTTCTCTGAGCAGTTTACAGAATCAGTCTATTTCCCCCAATAATCTGGGCCCTCATTTTACTGACCTCAGAAGGATGGAAGGTTGAGTCAATCTTGAGCCTGGTGAGATTCAAACTGCCAAATTGCAGGCAGCCGGCAGGCAGCAGAAGTAGCCTGCAGTACCACATTCTAACCACTGTGCTGCTTGGCTCATCATGACCAAGCAAGTTGCTCATTAACAAAGCAGTTGCTAGGTGAAACCAAGACTCTGCTTATGATCTGACTTCAGCTTTCCCTACCTTTATGGACCTGGGAAGATTGACAGTGCAAGGATGGGTTGCAAATCCAACAGGGTGTTTTTCGAAAAAGCAACTAGACTTTCTTGTTTTGGTTTGGTTTACCTTCAAAAACATTTGCTTCTCATCCAAGAAACTTGTTCAGTTCTCCAGTTAGAACGGAAGAAGCTTCTTGGATGAGAAGTGGAACGTTTTTAAAGGAAAACAAAAACAAAAACAAGAAAGTCCAGTTGTGTTGTTTTTTTGGGAGGGGGGGAAACACCTTTGGGACAACCTTGACCTGGGTGATTGAGAATCTCTGTAGACGATTGGTTGCAAAGTTACTTTTTCATCACAATCGTAGAACAGTCACTGTAAAGAGGCAGTTGTTAAAGGAGAACTACCTGTACCAAATTCAGTTGAGATGGAGAGGACTTTCGCCACTTTTGCCAAGTGAGAAGAAGCCAGCCAAACTAGTCTACCAGTCCTCTAGAAGGCTGCTGAAATCCTGTCCCAAAATAACTCAACTGACAGGCTGGGGCCAAGTTGCAGAGCCATCTCTAAATGCACTGTTAGAAGCCCCTTCTCACTTCACTTCACACCTCTCGTCTGCTCCACCGACCTGGGACTATTTCTGGACCTGTGTTCAGAAAGAGTCTGAGTGACAAGTCACTGGCATGAATCATTTCTGCTCTGGTGACTTGTCTCTTGGGAAACTTGAAAGGTTGTTAAAATCCCAAGCACCCACCCACCCATTCCTTCCCGGCTATTTCACTATGCAAGAAAGCCAACCCTTGCATTTTTTTAAAAAAAAAATATATTATTATTTCCTATTTTACACAAACCAGTGTATAACAGCTTTTGACTCTGGAGAAGTTCACTTGATCCTCATGAGAAATCAGTTAAGTCTTTGAACTGCCAATGGTTTCATTCTTTGAGGATAGAGGATGAATGGTTAAGGCCATCCCCTCTTGTGATCTTGGCTCTTCTTAAATTTTGTTGTCTAAAATATTGCTACTCCTCCTTCTCCGTTCTGATCTTTCAGGCACAGAGGAATTAAATGAAGTCTCCAGCAGGAAATTAGCTCTTTCTGCAGCCCTGAAATAATAGGTAGAGTCGCTTTTTCTTAAATGTGGAGTTTCTGAGTGCCCTTGGGCCATGATAATAAAAGCAGGAATGAAAAAGCAAAAAAGAAAAAAAAAGATACAAGAAGAATTGTGCACACTGGAAATGAGGATGTTCTAAGAGCAGTGAAAGCCACTTGGGTGTAAAGGTAGTTCTCGACTTACGACCACAAGTGAGCTCAACATTTCTGTTGTTAAGTGAGACATTTGTTCAGTGAGAAAATTCCTCCTTATTTCTAGGTTAAAACTCTTCTTGATCACTTTCCATCCATTATTCCTTGTCTGGCCTTCGGGTGCTTTGGAAAATACTCTTACCCCCCCCCTCTCTGTGGCAGCCCCTGACTGCTTCACTGCACTAGACCAGCAATGCCCAGTTCCTGCAACTGTTCATCGTATGTTTTAGCCACCAATACCCTAATGTACATAAATCTTTATTGTCGTTTTTCACTGCAACAGCTTTATATGGTTACCTTTCTAGAAAAAAAAAATAACAACCTGAAATTGTTCTTTCGAGAACAGAGGTGGGCAATTAATTTCCTGAATGGGCTGGGACAGGGGCTGCTGTGGAGGGCCACCACCACTGTCATCCCAATGTTGCTGCTGCCCTCCAGCCACCACTACTGCTGTGGACCTCACCGGGACAGACAAAGGGCCGGATGCAGCCCGTGGGCCATAAAATGCCCAGGTCTGTTCAAGAACCTACAAGTAGATTGGATCTTGTTGTTCAGGGAAGTATTCATGTAAGCAGAACACATTTAGAAATATATTTTTTTTCTCTCTGATGATAATGTAATAAGAGAGATGGGCCAATACAGCCCAGTTACATTTCCTGTTTTATTTATTTTTATGCAATTGAGCATCAGACAGTTAGACGAAGTTGTAGACGATCAAAAGTGTTTATTGATCGGAAAAGTGGACTCCTTTTTATTTTTCTATTGAAGCCTTTAAAAGAACACACACAATTGTACATTACTTGGTTTCATCACTTAGCCTTTATAACTGCAAGAGCTTCTATGTGTGCAGAAGCCCCTGAGGTGCAATATTGTGTAGTTTTGCAGTACATTCTTGTGAGTGGTGATCCATCTTCATACCACTCACTGAAGGATGCAATGGATTTCAGTGGGAATATTCCACAGAAATTGTTTGGAAGAAGACTGGAGTGCCTCTGCTTTGTGCGTCGAGGGACTGATTCATGTATCCATTTCATTCTCCCACTTGCTAATTAATATATCTAGCAGATAATTAGTCCAGCAAGGACTGGGTTTGTTCTGTCCTTCAGTTATAATGAACTCCTTTAGTGTGTTATGAGTTGGTGGGTGATGTTTTCGGTTGCCAATGATGTTGAAGAAGAATATAAATCGGGACAAACAGCTATTGCTAGCAGTGTTAAGAAAAAAAAAAGCAACACACACACACACACACAATGGATGATTCACGGAAGATGATTGCATTCCAATCTTTCTTGAAGACTTGTTGGCCAATATGCTTTGAAGAAAACCTAAGCTTCTGCTGCCATTGCGCTAAAAAGGGGAGCCATGGTGGCACAATGGTTAGAATGCAGTACTGCAGGCTAATTCTGCTGACTGTGGACTGCCAGCAGTTTGGCAGTTTGATTCTCACCAGCTCAAGGTTGATCTTAAAGGCCAGTATTATCTTCTCAGCATGCCAGCTTTCCTTTCCTTTCCTTTCCTTTCCTTTCCTTTCCTTTCCTTTCCTTTCCTTTCCTTTCCCTTCCTTACTTAGAAGAGGGAATCAAGCTATTCTCCAAAGCACCTGAGGACAGGACAAGAAGCAATGGGTGGAAACTAATCAAGGAGAGAAGCAACCTAGAACTAAGGATAAATTTTCCTGACAGTTAGAACAATTCATCAATGGAACAGCTTGCCCCCAGGGGTTGTGAATGCTCCAACAACTGGAAGTTTTTCAGAAGAAATTGGACAACCATTTGTCTGAAATGGTATCGGGTTTCCTGCCTGAGCAGGGGGTTGGACTAGAAGACCTCCAAGGTCCCTTCCAACTCTGTTCTGTTCTGTTCTGCAAATCTTATGGGATCTGGCATGATTGCCAAAATCTCACGAAGTATCAGTAACCTTTGAAAAAGGAGGGCTAGGGCAGAACACCTCTTAGGGTTTGGAAGACACAACTCTCACATTGCAGAATCCTGGGAAACGGTGAGAATTTTGCATGTTTAATTTTCTTTGTAAGAGCCCGTCGAAATATATACATATACTTTTATAGAACAGAGTTCTTTCCCCCCTCAGGATTAAAAAATGGGGGGGGGGGCGAGGGGGGAAATAAATTGAGCAATGCTATGCATGCAGTTAGTGATGGCTTTGTGTGCTTTTCTTCTAAAGTTTCGATTTGGGCCCTTTCTTATTCAGCCACACTTCTTAAGCTAAACCGAACCTGTCACTCTTTTTCCTGTTTCCTTTTCTTCCTGGCCCCTTCCTCATCTTAACAGCTGCATGACAAATGCCACACATTCCTCTCTATGCTGGGAATAATTTGGGCAGAAGGTTTGTTCAATTCGCCATTTCCTTCATAAATGGGAGAGAAAGAACTTCATTTTTTTAAAAAAAGAATGTGGGTAAAGTCAAAACTGACAGACTATTTTGCATCATATTTACAGTCTTGGCTTTCTCTCTGAAGCATTACAGGTAGTCCTCGACTTACAACAGTTTGTTTAGTGACCATTCAAAGTTACAACAGCACTGAAAAAAAAAAGACTGATGACCGTTTTTCACGCTTACAACTGTTGCTGCATCCCCCATTGCCATGTCATCAAAATCCAGACGCCCGGCAAGTGACTCATATTGATGACGGTCGCAGTGTCCCAGAGTCACGTGATCACCCTTTGCGACCTTCTGACAAGCAAAGTCAATGGGGAGGCCAGATTCACTTAACAACCATTTTGCTCATTTAACAATTGCACTTAACAACGGTGACAAGAAAGGTTGTCAAATGAGGCAAAATTCACTTAACAGCCATCTTGCTTAACAACAGGCATTTTGGGCTCCGTTGGGGTTGTAAGTTGAGGACTCCCTGTATTCTTCAGAATTCATGTCCTTCCCTAGGAACCGGAGGTTTTTGTCTCTTTTGTAACGTACATCGTGTATGAGAACACTAACTATGATGAAGCTGCCTTGAGAATGTAGCTTGATTGCATAGTGTCTTAGGTATCTCATTTTCTGTTGCTGGGTGTAACAATAGGGGTATTTTTCTTGCACCCTTCTTACCCTACTTCCTAAAGTGGACAGGGGTCACTACCAAACAGTAAACCTTTGATGTAAGGGACTTTGGGGAAGGTGTGTCTGTTTAGAATGGCCATTAAGATGCAAATGGTGTTTCTGTTTAATTATCTGCCGTCGAGTCATTGTGGGCTCTTACAGACCACAGTGATGAATTTTCACATGACAATCTGCCTCTAACCTGGCCTTTTAGGTCTTCCGGTGATGCACTCGTCACCATTGTGGCTGAATCTATTCACCTGGCTCCTGGCTCCCCTTATTCTCTTTCCTTCCCCCCTTCCAAGTGTCACAACCTTTTCAAGACAGTTAGGCCTTTGCAAAAAGTATCTGAAGGAGGATCATTTCAACTCGGTCATTTATGACTCAAATCAAAACTCTGAATTGATTTGTTTGATGATCCATTGGTTTGTTTTCTTGGCTGTTCGTGATATTCTAAATTGCAAGCCACTTAGAGTCATTGAGTGAAATGGGTGGCTATAGAACTTGAATGAATGAATGAATGAATGAACGAATGAATGAATGAATGAATGATCAGGAGTCATCTCCAACACCAAAATCCAAAGGCATCAATATTCTTCTTATTCTGCTTTTTCAAATTACAAGTTTTGCTTCCATACGTTAAATGCCGAGTGGTTTTTATAGATGCATAGAAGCCCATCAAAGATTTTGCCCAGTGCTTCCAAATAAGCCGATGTCCATTAAATCAAGAGGGTTTTTTGGTAATAATTTTGGCAAACCACCACTAGTCTTTGCCTAGTTCTGCTGCATTCAATTTGAAAGTGAGAATCAAAGAGGGAGAGAGGAAGAGCAAGAGATGCTCTAACAAAATGCCCATCCTTGGCATTATAAACAGACATAGTAGCTACTGTCACAGTAATGTGACAGTAAAATGGCTTGCCATTTGTTAGTGGACAGACCTTGTTCTTTCAGCAGACTGGGTTTCTATGTTCTGGGGGATAATATAGAAAGCCGATGTATAAAGTAATAATATTACCTAATAATAAGCAGCATCCAGAAATCATGAGTCACTGACCAGCAATGAAATTAAAATAATAACGGTGGGGTTATTTTTAGGTTTGGTTTCTGAGGTTTTAGATGGCACTGAAGACACATTTTCCAGCTGTTGTTTGCAAACTTGGGATTCAAGATTGCAGCTGCAAACTGCACACCCATCTCCTCAGACTAGTTTAGCTCTATCCTTAAGAACAAGAGTACGCATAGAAGTCTAGGGAGATTCTCAATCATCCAGGTCGCGGTTGTCCCAAAGGTGCTTTTTCAGGAGGCAACTGGACTCTCTTGTTTTGTCTTTGAAGACATTTCACTTCTCATCCAAGAAGCTTCTTCAGCTCTGACTGGATGGTGGGGAATGGAAGGATTTATATATCTTGACAGCTGGTCATTTGCATTCTTTTAGAGTGTCTGCAAGGAATATAAATCCTTCCATTCCCCACCATCCAGTCAGAGCTAAAGAAGCTTCTTGGATAAGAAGTGAAATGTTTTTAAAAAACAAACAACAAACAAGAAAGTCCAGTTGTCTCCTGAAAACACACCTTTGGAACAAACATGACTTAGATCACTGGCAATCTCCACAGACACTTAAAATCCTTATATATGATGAGGTATAGCTTTTACAAAAAAAGTCATACAATGTAACTGTAGCTGTACTAAACAGGTAATCATTCTTTGAACAAGAGTCACTTCTGCTCTGCACTCTGCCAATTTTTACAAAAAAATAATATATGACATGCCATCTTTTGGGAGTTTTGAGTCTAGTCAAAACTTTTGCCAACATTTCTTGCTGGTTATGCAATATTTTCTTCTTTATTGTTTCTTATTGCCAAGTGATATGCTTCATTATTAGTGCTGCGCTAAAAGTACATTCCTTTTTTTCCATTCAGATTCAATTTTAGGGAAAGCAATTGTGTTTGATTTTTTTTTCCCCCAAAAGGATAACATTTGGATGAATTCTACAGAGTCAGAGTATGACATTCTTGCTTGGTCGTCAATTCAAGGATGGTGAAGAGTATGTGTACATTATCTCACTATCCATTGTACCATTACAGGTAGTCCTCGACGTATGACCACAATTGAGCCCAAAAATATGTTGCTAAGTGAAACATTTGTTAAGAGAGTTTTGTCCCATTCTACAATCTTTCTTGACACAGTTGTTAAGTGAATCACTGCAGATGTTAAGTTAGTAGCATTGTTGTTAAGTGAATCTGGCTTCCCCATTGACTGCTTGTCAGAAGTTCATAAAAGCTGATTACATGACTCTGGGACACTAAGACCATTGTAAATATCAGTCAGTTGCCAAGCATCTGAATTTTGATCACGTGCCCCTTGGGATGATAGAATGGTCATAGGTGTGAAAAATGCTCATAAATCACTTTTTTCAATGCTGTTGTAACTTTGAACAGTCACTAAATGAACTGTTGTAAGTTGAGGACTACCTGTACTTCCTCAACCTGCATCTTAGCTTTCCAAATCTCAATTAAATCCCAAAGGTAGCCATCATAAGGCATTTTCAAGTCAGAAAAAGCAAAGGCAGCCAATGAGGCTGCAGAAAGATGGAAAGACAACATAACTGTGATCCCACAACTGAAAAAAATACCATCTTAAGCACTCCAGGCCTGTGTTAGACAAACAGAAACCTCTTATTCATAAGATCAAAATGGAGGGAAAAGTTTGGTCTGGCATTATTATGCCTGACTTCTTCACAGGAAATAAAACACTTCCTTCTCTGTCTAGCAGTCCGATTCATTATCACTGTCCTTTCCAAATTATTTTCAGAAGTCTTCGCAGAGTTGTTCTTCCAGCTTGTATTTTTTCTAAGAAATTCATAGAAGGCTTTGTTTTATTTTTTTCTGCTGGAGAAACAAATATCCTATTTGTTATTGAAGGACCACCATTCCATCTCCATAATATAAGACTGCGAGGCATAGAAGAAACTTTTATCACCCATTTTGGAAGTGCCAATTAAGTAGCTTTCTCTGACTGAGTTTTCGTGTGCTTGGATTTGAAGCCCAGGGTGGAAGGGACATATATTATCTAGAGATACAGTTAGGAAGAGCATCAGCAATGCAGAAAATATTCCAGTCAATCAAACGGTTGCTTGTCTCATAAAAACGAACACAGCTTACTTTTATACACCAGCCATCAAAAGTAGAATTGTGTGATGCTTTCTGGTTTAAAAAAAGTCAAACAGGGAGTTAATACTTTAAAGAGTTCAGGGCCATGTCTCTCCTGCAGGCAGGTGATGTGCAGAGATGGGAATAATTGAAATGGAGGAAGGATGGAATTTAGACAGCACTCCGGATGATAATATGTGCTCAGCAGAGAGTTATAATGAGGGTGGAGTGATAGCAGAAAGTGTCAGCTGGGTTTTTATTTCATGATAATGAGCTGTGATTTGAGGCAACTTCCTTCTCAGCCTCAGGCCAGTATATAAGGTACCCTGTACACTTCCAAATGGTGTGGCAACACCCCTTACCCTAAAATTTAGGTGTTCCAAACTATAGTGGCTCCTGTCAGCATCAGCACCTTTTACCTTGTGGTAAGATGGGTGACCTATAAATTTTATAAATAAATAGAAAAGCTATTTTCTTTTTAGAGAAAAATAGCTTTATATTTCTGAGATGAGTATGTTTGACTGCTCTGTACTAATTCTGTGTGTTTTAGTTCAAACATTTCAACCTTTAAAAACTGAAATCTTTCTAGGCTAGGAAAGCATGATAATAAAAGACTAATAAAACCAACAACTACCAGTGATAAAAAGATCTCTCTCCTCTCTACACAATCAAAGGAAGGCTTGCTATCATAAATTGGTCTCTTTTTAAAGATGGGTGGGAAGGGAGAACTTAAAGTGGCAATCAGGTGTAAGGCCATTCCAGGCAAGGTTAAATTTGTATTAACTAAAAAGAGTCCTCAGAAGAAAACTAGCAATGCTTCAAGATCTTAGGAGGTTAGAGCTGTTTTTTCAAGTAATTTGGTCCTATTTGATATGTTGAAGAGTAAACAAGGAGACTGAATTGGGCTTATAAAACTGTGACAAACAGTGCAGGGCAGATACTGTATCCTCTAATACAGGGGTGTCACACTTGCATCGTCACGTGACATGTTGGGACATTTTCCCCCCTTCTCTAAACCGGGCGTGGTTTAATAGGTTTTGCTCTCACCAACATGCAGATCTTGTATCAGCTAACATTTCCAAGCCATTTTCAAAAGAGCCCCCTGAAACAAACTAGCACGGTGGTCAAGTTAACCACAGTAATGCAAGGCTTCTCTCTGCATCTTGTAGAGGCATCTGAACTTGCCAAGAATTGAAGAAGATAATTGAACTTTAAGATTATATAATATCGGCATAACCAACCAGCAAGTGGTTTCCTGATTATACCTATCTTTTCTATATTAAGTTGACTAAAGCACCCTTTGAACTAGTTATTAGCAGTTATTTATTTATTTATTTATTTACTAGTTATTTATGTCTGCATTTGGAGGCAGATTTCTAGTGGTGCGGTGGTCTAGAGGTGGAACTCTTGCCTCACAATCAGGAGACTGTGAGTTTGATCTAGGTAGAGGCAGATATTTCTCTCTATGGGCACACTGAGAATACATTTGCTGAACATTGGCATTAGCGACAGGAAGGGCATCCAGTCATTAAAACACTCTGCTAGCTCCGTTCAGTTGCCCAGACTCCACCCCACAAGGGATGAAAGAGGATTATGATTTGGGGGCAGATTTCTCATGCATTAAATTGCTGGACTTTTTTTAAAAAAAATCAAAATTCATAGAGAAATTTGTCAGACCATACCTGTCATGGTAATAAATTATAAAAGCATGAAGAGAGGTTTGTTCTATCTTTTTTGGCTAGTCATCTCAAATAGACATCTGTTACAACACAGATCCAAACATTAAGCTTAGTTCTAGTTGATTTCATACAACAGGGTTGGCAAAGATTTAGGTACAAGGTTTCCAAGAAGTTTGTCTGGCTCCCACGTTTGCATGACCTAGAAGGTATATGGAGCAACATGGCAAGTTGATGCACTAGTTATGTTCATTTCTCTTTTATGTATTAAAAAAAATGACATTTAGCAGCATAAGAGATCCATAGCATGCAAAAAATGAGATAGATATAGATAACTAGTGAAATATCTCAGATCTGTAATAAATTATGAACATTCCCATTGTTAATAAAACCAGAGAATTTGCCTCAGTATGAAAGCCTTAGATGTCAGGGTTTAAATGGATTTGTTTATAGAGATAAAAAGATGACACTAACTACAATTGTCTGACTCCCTGCTGGTGTCACCATTGAGTTTCCCCATGGAAGCTGGCAGGGAGCATCAAAAATATCTATTCCATTCCATTCCCATTAGATAAATCACTGCTGCTGGGTGGGGAGGGGAAGCCAGGGTTTGTAAGACTGACTTGGAAATTGTCATGGAACATTGAAAATGAAGATCATGTGATCACAGTAACAGTGCAGCAGCAGCCAGTAGCATTAAAACAGCTACAACTTCTCCCAATTTAATTCCCTCTAGCATCATGGATTGACAAGATGTGGAAATATCATGCAAATTAGCCCATTTGGTTCTTTGGTTCAAAAAAAAATATTTATCTATGATGCACTGTTTTGCTCAGTCTTGACAACAAGTGTTTTAGTAGTATATGGATGAAATGTGTAGTACTTTATTGGCTCAAGATTATCACTGGTTGTGAAGGATCCAATGAGAGATTATGATCTTCAGAGAGTTCATAACACATAGGAGAATAAGCTTCATTAGGGCACCAAAATGAAACTGGTAGCCACAACTACATGACCATCATGAAGAGGATCAGCAATTACGTGATCATAACTGCTATCTTCATTTTATTTCTTCTCCCTGGTTTCCAGGGCATTTGCATCCAATAGAGATGATGGTTACTACATCCATTGATGTTGTTGTTAAGTGCTTGCTTGTTCAGAAAGAAAGGCAAAAGTAAAGAATGTGTTAATAGAAAGCAAGAGGCTTGAAGTATCTTCGTCAAACTGATTCTTGCAAATATGTACTTTGTGGTAGGATGCATGTAGTCTGGCAGTTATTTTGTGAGATTCCTTATAAAACGCTCTCAAAATTTCACATGTATCTACCAGCATTAAAATTTAAAGCTTCAAGGTTTCTAATGTTTTGAACAGATAATGTTTTTTTTTCCTTGAAGGCAGTCATTGCAAATCAAGAGAAATAGGGTAATTCCAGGAGGTACATTTATAATTAAAATTATCCCACTGTGACCACAGCATTTACCGTTAGGAACAGACCAAGCTTAGCTGCAGAGGACTGCATGAAGTCACTTTTGACCTAAGATGTAGAAATGTAGTGGAAAATTACTTCGCCTTGTCAAGCATCTAAAGTTCCTATATATGGCAGGGAGTCCATATTTCTTTTGAGAATTGGAAATCAAGCAGAAATTTTTGCTCAATATTTACATCTTACAGCATATACAAATATTTTTTTCTGTTTCATATATTCCATCAGCACAAATTGATGATTCAGAATTGGATTCACTTTTAATCAATTCATTGATGCAAACATTCAAATCAAATAGTCGAATTGGTTCAGTTCCGGCTCCTGAACAGATTTAGAAAAAAGGCATTTTTCTGTTTGGAAGACTCAATAATTTGGAAGCATTCAATGTGATGAGTTAACTTTCTTGTTTGATTCAGTGATTTAATGAAATCACTTCTGTTTTTAATTTCTACATCAAAGGATTCCATGTCTCTAGTATGCATGCTCAAATTATTGGTCTCAGATGATATATGAAGTTAAGCTAGCAAGCAACCCCAGGATTTAATCATTTTTTGCACTTCAATAATTTGATAAATATCTAACTTTGCAAATCATCCCAGGATCAGTTATTTCTGTTTTATACTTGGCTCAATCATTTTACCTACATAATGTTCTTTGTATGTTTTTTGTTTGCTTTTTTTATTTCATGTTCTTCTAATCATTTTTAAACACCTTATCTTGATGCAGCTTTGTATGTATTCCTCAAATGATTGGGTTCCATCGAATTTATTTGTTCCTCAAGTGAAAATTCTGGATTAATTTGTTTGACGATCCATTTGTTTGTTTTTTTGACTGTACTTCTCTTGTGCTTCTATTCATGAAATGCTAGATTTCGGTAGATTAATACCGGTTTCATTTTCAAACAGAATCATCTGGTGAGTAATACTTCAGTACATTGTATTATTCTTCAGTGATTCCACAGTTATGATAAGTTGTCAGAAAAAAATGACAGTTGCTTGTTGTAGGTCTAGTGCCCTGCATTTATCAGTCAAGAACCAGAAGGATTTTAAATGCTAATACTTGTTCCTTTGGTGATACACAGCATGTGTCACCTTGGACAAGATGCTTGGTATCTGAATTCATCAAGGCCATTCATCTGAAAAGATTCCCTGAGATTCTCGAACTAGAAATTCACTGACTGGAAGATTAGACCTTGGCTGAAAACTCTGTGGACATCAGTAACAGAAAAGGGGGGCATTCATCATTGCACTAACACGAGAATATAAAGTAGATATTTATTAAATTCACATCTGATATTAAATCAGGATCTGCAGCTATCATGGAGGAAAAAAGGTAGAGGAATGGGAAAATAGTGCTGGTAAAAAAATTAATTTAGATACATGTACGATAATACCCAGAGGGAATATTAACAACCATCAGAAAACTGAAGACAAGAATTCATAGGATGATAATGAAAAGCTGTTTGTGGAGAGTTATGGGGATTAAAATGAGTGATAAAATGATTTAGAGAAAAGGTTATGCAAGATTAAAATATATGTAAATGAATAAATCAAAACATTACTTGAAAAATGAGAAATGGGATTAAAACCTATTTCAAACCTGAGTTTCATATCTGAACTTTTATTTTGTCTACGCAGATGTATATGTCCTAACACACTCATATTTTCAAAATTATGTAATGTAACTGTTTGGAAAATCAATTTCAGTTTTGTTTCAGATGAATTCATTCAATTTTTAGACAAATCCAAACCATCGTTTAATTATTTTGACTACATAAAAAATTAAACCTTTGAAACTGATTAGTTGACCTTTGGAAAATTTCTTGCAAACTCATTTGATGATTTATTACCCATCAGGACTAGATTCAGCAGTCCATCTGCATTTAAAAGACAAAGGCCACTCTTTTGAAGACAACAAAGTCTACATTTTGGACAGAGAGGACCGCTAGTTTGAAAGAGGGGTCAAAGAGGTCATCTGTGTCAACACTGAACAGCCCTCTCTCAACAGAGGGGGAGGGATATGACATCATCTATCTCCAGACCCTGATGACACAGATAAATCTCCAAGTGGCCTTAATGACTCACTAAAAGAATGCAAATGACCAGCTGTCTGCAAGGAGTATAAATCCTTGCATTCCTCACCATCCAGTCAGAGTTGAAGAAGCTTTTTGGATGAGAAGTGAAATATCTTCAAAGAAAAACCAGACAGTTGCCTCTTGAAAAAAGCACTTTTTTTCAAGAGGATAAACAGTTAATCCTTGGCCTCTGTTTAAACTTCTATGAAGATAGTTTTCTAAGTGGAATCAGCAATTGCTGAAGACAAAATGAAATTCTTTTACTCCCTTGTATTATAGGAAGGAACATATCTGACTCTCAAGATGATAAAGAGAGACCCATGACATTAGTTGTAATTTTTAAACTCTGTAAATATTGAACATTTTTCTGGAGGTGCTTAATTCTTCCATTTAAAACAAAATTGGGTTCTTGACAACAATGAGAACTTGTACAGGTAGTCCTTGACTTACAATAGTTCATGTAGTGACTGTTTGAAGTTATAGCAGCAATGAGAAAAATGACTTATGACCATTGCACGATCCCCATACTCACATGATCAAAATTCTGAAGCTTGGCAACCGACTCCTATTTATAATGGTTGCAGTGTCCTGGGGTGCAGTGTCCTGGGGTCCATGTGATCACATTTGTGACCTTCTGACAAGCTGAGTCAATGGGAAAACCATATTCACCTAACAATTGTGTTACTAATTTAACAACTGCAATGATTCACTTAATAAATGTGGCAGGAAAGGTAATAAAATGGAGCAAAACTAAGTTAACAAATGTCTCACTTAGTAACACAAATTATGGGCTCAATTGTGGTCATAAGTTGAGGGCTATCTTGCAGCAGATATGGAGACATCAACAATTAGTGTGGTTTAAAAAGTATCTGCACAAAGGAGAAACTCAAGGAACCAGTTCAGATTTATAGAAACCTCCACTTCAGAAGGTACTTGGATGCTACTGTACATACAAGAGCCATTCATTGCATGAAATACTTCTGTGGTCTATTTTGTGGACAATTATTTCCCCGTGATATATGCATCTGTTGTATACATGGAAATTAATAAGGCTGCTATGGTCAAGTATAAAATATAAATTAGGCTTCCTTTTGGAACCATAAAGGAGATACATTTGAAAATGTGATAAAATGATCTTCCCAAGTCAAAGAATTATTAGAAAGGCCAATAAAATATTTGGAATTAATGCTGTGCATGAACATTTTCCTGTTATTTTTTCCCTTCTAGTTCTCATTCAGTTTAATGGAAGACAATATTCTTCTGAAATTTCCTCCAATGAAGACAATTGCATGACATTCTCATAGGTGGGTTGCTTTTATTTAGTGATGGTCAACGTATGGATAATTGTCTGGATATCCTCTTTTTCCTGGTACAGTCATCTCTCCCTAATTTTCCACACTCCAATTTAAATTCCAGAGAAGAAAAAAAATCATTCCATGATGCATTTTTTTACATTGGAAAATGTAAATAGCCAGGTAGATTTCAAGGAATTGAAAGATAGTTAACAAGAAAACAACTTCTCTTTTGTGTTACATCTGAACAAGTATCTTAGGTTGGGTAGGTTGAGTAGTGATTCAACCCTACTTTCAGAGGGTTGCTTTTTTTTTTTTCCTGTTGAACAACTCTGGTAGTAGAAGTATCTAACTTTTTGTTCTTGAATCCTAATACAAGCTACCTATCCAGACTTCCTACACAGCATAGGTTGCTCCTGGTCAGAACTTTGATTGTCAAACAATTTGTAGCTCCAGGCTCTCATTGGATTAGTGTATAAATGGAAACAGATGCCTTTTGTAACACCAGTAACGGACTGTCTAAGCCATTAGATTTGGCACAATCATTTTGTAAGGGTTCTTTCTCTCCTGGGGCAGTTTATATTGCATTATTCATGGATGCTATTTCCATGGCAAACTCTTGTATTGTAATGATTACAGACCTCCCTTCGTTTTCCTGTTCATTATTTCCAATGCAAAACTCAGCCTTGGCATTTTAAATTCCTTAAGGAGAAAATCCTTCTGTAGCTACAAGAGAATCCGAGATGCCAAAACACATTACTCTGATGAACAATCAACCCATTTTTAGTTTTAATGGCACATTGTGATGTACTTTGTTGCAATTATAAACAGGGCAGATTATATTCACAGAGTACAGTATTAGGAGACAAACAGTTCCATTTTTTTTAATCCACTGCTAACCGCCAAGGGAAAAGAACACAATAGCTTTTAGAGCATATTTCTTTTCCTTCCCAATTCAGAGTAACACCGAATTATGCAGTGATGTCACTGGGAATGGTGTGAGTGCAGTGCCCAAAAGCCCAGAAACACCCTACATTCAATGGCAAATTTCTTTTTAAAAAAATAGAGATTGTGCGGATTTCCTCCCTTGGTTCTTTTTTTGAGAAGCCAACATATTGAGTATGGAACAGAAGTAGATTATTTACTTACTTGATGAGATGGTGTATTTTCTGGTTGTAGTTGATTGTTTTCATTTTTATGATCTAGCCTGGATTGTAATGAAACATTTGTTCATTCATTAAGCACAGATACTGCCCTCATCTCTCAGCAGTATTGCCTGGTAGGAAAGGAGAGAAAAGGATAGGGCAGGGCAGGGACAGAGAAAGAGAAAATGCACTGGATGGGAAATGAGAAAAAGAGCACAGGGGCATGTGAATTAGGATTAGGAACATTATGAGCTTTCTTCATTGAGGCATGCAAACAGAAACAGGAGAACCATCTGCCAGAAATGCTTTAACTTGAAATCTGCACTAGTCCCTTCCAACACTCTGATAGGAATGAACTAGAAAGGGGAGGTGAACCTGAGACCAAATCTTAAATTATCCTTTCTTACCACAAACAAACCTAACCATGTCCTAAAAACAAAAAAAAAAATTCTAGAAGGAAGAATGTAGCAAAAGGTTCCAGAAGTCAAGATGTAGACTTGACAGCAATATATAGGCCAAAGAATCTTCCAAATTGTAGAACAGTCCATTGTACTTTGAATAAACATTGTCAGTTGCCATGATCCTCTGGTGATGTGTTAATTATATATTGCACTCCAATAAAACAATTTTATTAAGTATTAATTCTCTGTGCCATAATACAAATCATACAGCACAAAATAGCCTTAAAATATTTATCATTTGTATGGGAAAATATTAAGCATTCCTTTCTGTTATTATGTACAGCATTAATGAATATTTTATATCGATAGTAACAGGCCACAGGCTTAAAATGTGTTGTATGCTAGCTACATTTGCAAGTGAAAGCATGAAAAAAATAATGGTCTGGGGCTGGGGTTCTCATATCTTTTAGGCATTGCAAAACCTGTCTCTTTCAATGATGCTTAGAATCTAAAGAACAACTTCTTGCGCTAATGTATGCATAGATGGAGTCCCCAGAGTGCCAAATAATAACCAACTTATGGCATGGTTAAAATAATCACATTTTGTAGTAATAACAACTGAGGGAAAGAATGCTAATATACAGTGTGCAAGGATTTTCATTTCACCTTAGAGTAATTTGTTATTTAAGTATGTGTGTGCAAGCAAGTATGTTTTGCTTTGTATATGAGTGTGTGCACGTGCATGTGTAAAATGTATACAGTATTTAAAAAGCTTTTCATTATTGGTTTTATTTTGAGCCGTTCTCCATCCATCCTTTGCTATAGTTTAGCAATAAACTATTGATTTTTTTAAAAAAATGTATTTCTTACTTTTTGTAGAGAAATTGGTCTACAATATTCTAGCATTTATGTTTCAAAAAACTCTTCTAGACAAAAGAGATAGGTAGATGTCAATTTGTTCTTGTGTAGAGGAAAAAGACGAGATTAAAAGTATGCAAATATTCGAAGTAGGAAAGAATGGTTTACTTTTTGATAATTCAGATGTTTAGCATTGATTGAAAAATACCTTGCCTGTCCTGTATAAATTCTGCCCGTTCAGAAAAAGTGTTGCAATAAATAATTTAAGTTGTAATTGTCACTTGTTTTTGAACACATAATCATTACTTTTTGAAGATATTAACTACTTGCTGATACATCTCCTTGCTTATTATACTCATCTTCCATTTGCCAACTATTCCTCTCTTAATGATTATCTCAGCCGAAAGTTCTATCCATCATCTGTGGTTTCCTAAATTGTCCTCCTGCCTTTTTTTTTTTTCTTTCCTAATTGGAACGGTTTGTAATTGTAGTTCAGTTATTTAGTTTTTTATAAATTCCTAATATTAGTACAGTTGTTTTGGCCTTAGGATTTCTGTCCATGGTCAAAGAACCAAGAGCAACACAAGAAATGATTTCTGAGTAGTTACTTTATTGTTTACCTAGAAACAGAATTTGCTGTATTAAATCAATTATCTGCAATAACTACCGTTGTAGATATACTCTATGAATTGCTGGGGAGATTCCACCTTGCTCTCTTCCTGCCCAACAAATATTCTAATCTTTGCTTGGGAAAGAGCCTCTCTCTCCTGTGATTCCAGGCTACACTCCATCACGCTAAATAGTATTTCTCTAAAGTTGTTGGAATTGGGTCTCCTGAAATGTAGGAGTCAACTGTGGAAGAATGCTAGAGACCTTAAAGTTATAGTGAGGTTGGTTTTCTAACAGATGTCTGAATACTTAAAATCTCCCATTATTACTGTGCCTCTTTTCCTAAAAAGTTCTGCAATCCAGTCCAGAATCTAGGATTTTTTTCCTGATTTTTGCCTTCCAGGATTGTCTTCATTGCTTTCTCCTCTTGCAGGATAGCTGAGTGTTTTGGCTTTCTCCCATCCGAAGACTTACAATTCTTTCCCCAGGAGTCTGGACATGAATTATATTAGGAAGTAGTTTCCAAAACCAGATATTTTTTTATGTCCCCCTTTCTGAATTGGAAGGCTTCTCTCGCAATATGCCAATATGTGGAAACGAGTAGAGCCTATGCATATGACTTGAAACTTACTTTGCTTTTTGAACCGTTCCTGGTAGAAAAGAATTTGTTTTGTGGAAAGGGGCAGAGAAAAAAATGGGCAGAAGTCTTGTGTTTATTTTTTATCATGTAACTGAGGGTATGATAACGATGGTGATGATGATGATGATGATGGTGATGATGATAATGCCAAGGACAGCTCTGCAATAGAAAGAATATCAGCCTTTGAAAAAGATGCAAATATACAGGCCCTTTGGATGGTTGTTCCAATTCATCATGATTTTAGGCCTCAGCCAATTAAAATAAAAATGAATGCCAAGAATATAATAGGCATGTCCCTTGATCCCAAGACTTCCTGCATTGTAGCAGCTTTTAGTGCCTTTCATAGCTTCCCTGTTAGGAATTTCAGGGAAGGGAAGGAAAAATTCAAATGTTTGCCATACATCTCCTGTGCTGTAGAAGCTTAAATAAAATGTCCTTCCTCTTTGTTTTGATGATTAATTGTAAGTGCAATGAAGTTTACATTCCCATTCAAATCAAGGCTGATTGTTGTATCAGCATTTGGAAAATGGGTCACAACAAGGAGGAGGGCAACCAGCACTTTCAAATTTATTATAGGCCTCATTGTTTTCATTAGAAAGTATCAGCTGCTGAGCCTGTAAGATTCTCAGCATTTTGTTAAGTAAGCATCTAACCTAGTTGGCTCCAGAGAAAATATTGTAGATCAAGAATGGAAACTAAGGGATTTTTTTTTAAAAAAATGCCAAGTTATTACTTTAAAAATCTTGTCAGAATAACTCAAGTAACTTCTCCACATTCTACCTTTTCACCATGTAGCTAATTCACTCAGTGATAAAGTCATTGGCATTGCTGGTGTCCTGAAATGCCCCAATCAGCTGTTTTGATGTCTTTTTAGCTTCTGTCATTGTCTTAAAGATGCCATAGGCACATATATGACACTGAATTTCAGAGGGTAGAATTCATACTTCCACTAACCTTTTTGATGGAAAAGTTCATTTCTTCATCTCATTAAAATTGCCATGGTAGCTAGCTGCTTTCTGTTCTAATCACCAGATCTTCTTTGCCTCTCCATATAGCCTGCAGATCTCTCATCCATGGATGAATTGTTTTTGAAAGCATCAAACTAAATGTTAAATAAAGCTTTAAAAACAATAGAATGAAACCTAATAATCTCAATATGTGCATTCAGACAAGAATTATTAGTTGCATCAAGTGGAAAACTTTCTGGTTGACTGTGTGTCTGTAAGATTTCTTCTGCATATCACCCAAATCAAAATTCAGATTTGGAGTTGTATCTGAGCAGAACTAGAGGAAAAAATCTCCTGGGGTCCTGCCAATTTCCACTAACTGTAGTAAGTCTTGATTCATGTTGGTAGACTCTATATGTGGTCCTCAAGATCTTACTGAATTACAACTTCCAACATGCTCCATTGTTGACTCTGAATGTTCTGGAATTATAGTTCAGCAACATATGAAAGGTCAGAAGTTACTCACCTGTTTAGAAATATAGAAATGTGATTCCTAACAGTATTTGTACTTAAAATTTGGTCTAATTTCTTGATAAATTTGCAAGCTGTACACAATTCATAAATGTGTGAAATTCCTCCCCGACTTGGAAGTAAAACTAAACCATACAGATTCTTTGCATCAACCTGCTAACTGAATGCTAATAACCAGTGCTCTCTGTGCAACTAGCCAGTCTTTATTGGCCTTGGGAGCAACCAGTTTAAGCTGAAAGTTGCAAGCAGTAGTTTGAAATTAGTTCATTGAGGCTTCAAGCAGATAAAATTCAGCAGGGCTTTGAGGAATCCCACTGATATTTGGAACTCATATTTAGCTGTTTCAGTATTTCCTGTGCTGTTCTTTCCATGTCTGTAGTTGTGATCTTCTTAGGTAATGCCTCCCCTTTGGAATGTTTTCCTCCAACAAAACAAAACAAAATAAACCCAACATTCTACATAAATAAATGTTCTTCCCCTTGGCACTGGACATTTCAGTCATGTTGCTTTAACCACACTTGCTATATTTACAGTACATAAGTTTACTCTCTCTCTCTCTCTCTCTCTCTCTCTCTCTCTCTCTCTCTCTCTCTCTCTCTCTCTCTCTCTCTCTCTCTCTCTCTGTGTGTGTGTGTGTGTTCTTATATACCACTTATATTTGCGATATATAATATATGAAAGGTAGGATTGTTGCAGGATCCAATCTGAGTTGGTCACTGGGACCAAACATTTATTCTTCCGAACTTTTGGCCTCATGCAGGAGCCCATCCTCAGGGAAATCTTTTAAATAAATATATTTTAAATAAACCAGACTCCCACACACATAAAAACTACACGTAATCATTGCTGACATATAAATTTAATAAATAAACACTTAAAATTATCTAAGCATTTATTTAAAATGAAATCTCAACAGACTGAAAACAGTTCCAGCAGAACCTCTGGTCATGAATGCTTCTCACCACGACCAAATTGGGTTCCGACCAAAAAAAATCACTTTTTTTTTTCCCACGGCCTATTTCAAATTTCCAAAATTAGGTTCAAGTCATGACCAAATCGGGGGGTGGTTAAAGTTATGGAATGAATTATGGTCTTGACCAGAGGTTCTACTGTATATGCATCTTTAACAACTATGACCTGAAAATCGGTTGTCTTGCACTCCACAACTGGAAAAGCTATTGCAGTTCAATAACATTAACTCTATCTTCTCAGCTGATCTTTACATAAATTCTTTGTATTCCTCTAAAAGTTTGTGCCACCATTGTTTTTCTTGACTCTTTAGGAATCAAACTTTATACATCCTAGAGCTTCAGATGAAGCCTATCATTTTTTTCATACTAGAGACAGAATGAGCTGTATTGATGGACTAAATGGTAAGTTGAAATAAATCTGTCACAATTAGTTCCCCGTAATCACAGGGAACAATGAGAAATTATGCATTTATTTACAACATGAAATTTAGAGTTGCTTCCTCTTTCTTTTCCCATTAAATCCATGACAGACAAGTATTCAACAAATGCAGTCACAGCAAATTTGTTGAATAAACATTTTTTCACTGGATGCCAAATTGTGCAAAATTGTCTGTGATTGACTGAATTCCACTATTCCACAAAAATGAAAAAATACCTCTTAACTTTTTGCCATCTATTTTTTTTTGGGGGGGGGGGGCAGCTTTCAATGTTGGAGTGA
>JANHFL010007602.1:140448-173754 GCA_032468155.1 Oxyrhabdium leporinum
AAAACCTTGGTGGCTCTTTGAATGTTTAAGGTTGCCTACCCCTGGGCTAGGATAACTATCTCTGTAATACCGACACTGGAGAATCAAATGCTTTGCTGTTTCTGTGTGTCCAGTGTTACAGGGAAATGGTCTCTCCAGAAAGAGAATCTTCCTGTATTGGCCTTCAAGGACAGTGAAGGGGCATGACATTTTGCCAAAATAAAGGCCTTCTGGTGGTTTCATACTACAGATTAGTTAAGTATTTCATAGGGGAAGGAGAGGATCTTTTGGATTTACTGGCAATAAAGGTTGGGGACCTGGCTAGATCCAATTTGCCTCTGTGTCTTCTACACACTAATGACTATTTTGACCTGATCATATCCCATGCTGAGTAGAAGACCTGGCGAGAAGCCCAAGGATGACATTTCAGTTGCCACTGCCATTTTACATGTAGACTGAAAATCATCCTTCATAGTTAATGGGGCGAGGTCAAGGGGAAAAAATATAGTCTGAGCCAATAATTAAATATGGTCACCCGTACTCTAACCTCCACTTTCATAAGGCCTTGTCATGGTGATATTAAAGACTCATTTTGGGACTTGAATGGCTGATCTTAGAAATTTGGATCAGACAAGTTCTAAGAGTGAAAAATTGAAGAAGGGTACCCTAGCTGGGCACCATAAACAAGTTGTGCTGTTGGTTTATCTTCAAATAATTTCAGTGCTGCAGGTATGTTATTACCAACTTCTGCCTTGAGGATTTCAAGGATGACAGATTAGCTCCTCTGTGCATTTTCAGCAACTTAAGCTTGATTTAGAGTTGCCTACAACTGTGCACAGACATCGCCACATACCTACACCAGAAGGGGTTGATGGGTAAGTGTACGTTGCAAATGACTACAGATGGGCCAACAAGCACACTCCCAAATTCCAGCCACACACTGTATAGAGGTGTGTATCCTGCGTGCTAATTGGTTGACCCAATGTCTTGTTCCATGCTTTGCTGCTTGCCAGAACCTTAACATTTGCAGAATTGTAAATGCAACACTTGTGCAACTGTCCCCAAATGACAGATGCATACATTCCCTGACATGCAGTGACTGAGAAGGCTTTAGTCTACAGGGGTTTCCTATAGTTGGCAAAATGAAGGACCATTTCTAGGTATTTTAATAGGATAATTAATTTCAATCTTGTGGCCATTTATGTCCAGAAATGGCTCTTGGTTATTTTGGCAAATGCCATAATATAGATTTTCTAATAATTGAGTTCTAGATGGTCCTGCATTTATCTGTTTCTGCAGTACAAATCCTATTCTTTGTCTACTTCTATATGGCCATTTTAATTCAAACTTGTTCCAGATTGTCAGCATCTAATTAAGGCTAAACAGAATATGTGGCCTGCAACATCCACCCTCTTCTTTTTATTTTTGTTAAACATCAGCATGAGCATAATATTTTACAAATACTCAGATCAGCAACCACATTTACATTACCCCTGTGTTCTAATTAGCTTATCAAGGTCTTCACTGGTAACATAAATTTATTTTTAATGTCCAACATATTTTGGGCCTCTGAAGGATTTTCTTCACTAGTCTAAAATTGTTGCTAAGTAAGCTTCAAAAATGAACAAACAAAAAATAGTTTTCTTGATTCTTAAGAAATACATTTATTCTGATAGCTGAAAGTGCAAAGGATCTGCTAATTCTAGTAATAAAAGTCAAAAAGCACAGTGAGAAAATTGGGACTAAAATTAAATATAAAGTAGACTAAACAAAGGACAACAGGCAGAACAGCTCTGGAATTGACAATGAAGATATCAAAGTGATGGATAGGTTCTGCCTTTTAGGATTGACTACCACCAGTAAATGAACAAACAGTCATGCTAACTGCACAGTAGCACTTGGCAGAGCAGTGATGAAGGCCATGGAAAAGATATTCAAATCAGTGATGTATCTACACATATAAAGATCAGAATTGCACAGGCCACGATGTTCTCTGCAACACCCTATAAAAGCAAAAGTTGGGCATTAAAAAAGCAGAGGAGGAAGAGTATTTTCACCTTTGAGTTTGGGTGTTGGAGAAGAACCCTGAGAATCAAGACAGCCAAGAAAAAAAATATGAAATGGATTAATTAACAAAGCGAGCCAAAGTTATTGTAAACAATAACTTCCACGGTCCTTGAGAAATACATTCGGACAATTTCTTTATCAGAAGCAACCAAAATGCTGCAAAAGAAATATGTTCAGGTTTTACCATCACATGAAGGTCTCAGCACATAAATAGCAGGGGAAAAACTGATCTGGTCTCTACTTGAGCTGCCAATCACCGCATTCACAGATGAGTTATATATAGTGGATGCCTTCATGCACATGCAAACACTTCTCTTTGAATTTGTACAATGTATTTGTACAATGAATCCTCACCTCAGACAATTGTGTGGCATATGGATTTTAGTGCCATGGTATGGCTCCAGCAGTACTGGCATGAATCTGCAAAAGGAAGAAAAGGGGAGAGGAAAGTTAATTTTAGGCTTGAATTGTGCTATCATGAGGGCTGATGAGCTCACTTGGCTGATAGTGAAAGCTGTTATGGGGTAGAGGGACACAGCATTTCCATTGGTCCAGCCTTGTACAGGATGTAGGTGTTGAGGACTAGAATTCTGAGGAGAGGGAGACTCACCTTTTCAAATAATGGGGGAGATGCTGCTGGTCCAACCCAAAATTGTAGAGAGCAAAGTGGTTGAGAAAAAAAACAAGGGGAGAAATGAGAAAACTACAATGACTGGTATAGAAAGGAAAGGCTGGAAAGTAAAAGTTTCTGAATATGAAGACCCATTGGTTCCTAGATCAGAGGAGGAGGAGCAGAGTCTATGGGTGGCTTCCCTGGAGAAAGAAAAGCAATGTCTCAGAGAGACAGTATCTTCACCCACCAAGACTTAGCCTCCATGTCTTGGTGAGTGAAGAATCTGTCTTTCAGGGACTTTGCAAGTTCATCAGGAGACGCAGCATAATAAGTTAAAAATGGGTGAAGAAGCAAAAAGAACTCCAAATACCTCCAAAATTTGAGGTCAACAAAGAGAACAGGGAATGACTTATTTATTTATTTATTTATTTACTTACTTACTTACTTACTTACTTATTCAGTTAGTTAGTTAGTTAATTTAGTTAGCTAGCAAATTTATACAGCTGGCCATCTCACAATTATAACTCACAACAGTTAACATTTCAGGATGAAAAAGCTATGATTTCCATCATACCTTCCTGCACCACAGTTCTGAAAATGCAATAGGTTGACAGAATCTCAGTTCTACTTCCTGCTTAGAAGACAGAAGCTAAGAGGCTGAGTTCATTTCTTCTTAAGTAGTCATGGCAACGGAAGCTTACCTGCTTCCTGGAGTTGTTGAACAGGTCAGATACAACTTTACATTTTATATGTAACTGGCAACCTACAAAGTTGTAGGTTATTTAAAGATCACAGCAAAAGGTGCTAATTGTACAGGATTGTAGTATGATTCAGCAAGGTCTACCATTGCAAAAATCATATTCCCAAAGGTTTCATTATTTTGTTAAAGCTGCTTTTCTAGTTCAGAGTTAACCCAAGGGAAAACTGCGACAGGTAATTTCCACATCCAAAATTAAAAACCCACAATACTCTTTTATGGCATAAATTGTTACAGGAGTATATATAAAAAGACAGAATTGAAAATAGCAGCACTCACAACAGGTTGTCAACAATTCAGGCCTGTGACATTTTTCCTTTACCACACATTCACAGATAAATGTGTGTGAAGATAAATGCAGGAATTTTTGCCTCCGGAGAGTACAGTTCAGAAAATACACTTTTTACATCAGTGAGATATTTATCACTGAGATTTATTTTAGACACAGTAGTCTGCAAATGGCAAAAGCCATTGTGATCCAAATTCTGTCCCTTTTGTATGTGCAATGTGTCATTGCACACCCACACGCATAATAGGGGCGGAGGCTGTGTTGTAACATTGCAATGCTGCTTTCAAGAGTTGGACAAAAGCACCAAATTCTGTAAGTGCCTTGACTCATTGAAGTTAATCTTGATATCTATGTTCTGTAGAAGTCCAGTCCATTTCAAAGCAGTATGGGAAGTTGCAGCACCTTTTAAAATATAACAAATAGATCTACAGGACCAATAGTTGTTGTTTTTTTCAGCTGTTCAAAAGGTTCACGGAACAATGAATCCCACACAGAGAAGTGAAAATAGTGTAGCAGATGCAAGAGAATACTCTCAGGAAGTTGGCACACTATTTATTTTATCTCCAGAACCATAAATAATCTCAAAATGTTTCTGTGAACATTTCCCTGTATTCTGCATTTTCAGGCAAAGGTAAACATCCTTTTGAAAAGCCAAAGAAAAGGCACACCATCTTCAAAACATAAAGCATGTGAACACTTTGCACCTAATTTCCAATCAAATGGACATATCTTTTTTCTGAGTCAGTTTGTATACTTAATTCACATATAATCCCTCTAGTTCAGAAAGGAGCGTTGCTCAAGAAAATACTAAGAATTGGGACTTAGGAACTTTCTGCATTCAACCCCTGCTTTGATCTCAATAAATTAAATGGCTAAAGTATTCTATTTCTGATTCATGAATGATTCAAACCGCAAGATGGATGGCATATAAATTTAATGTATAAATAATGAAAAATTAGTCTGACATATATTGAATGATAAAATCAGACTATTAATCAGCCACTGAATTTAAACTACAAAAAATCTGTAGAACTGAAAGTGTAGAAAGATATACAATTTTCCTTATGTATTCAATTTAAGATGTAGTTATTACCCAAAACACATTTACCTCATCAGTTTTGTTGGCCTAAATTTGTTGATGCATCCTTTGGCTTAAGACATGAGTCCTTGATTGCTTTTCATCCATTGCTTCTTGTCCTGCCTTCAAGTTCTTTGGAGAATAGGTTGACTCCCTCTTCTTCGTGGCAGCCCCTTAAATATTGTGACACTGATATCATATCACCCAGTCCTTCTTTTCATTAAACTAGACATACCCAATTTCTGCAAATGTTCTTTATACATTTAAGCCTCCAATCCCTTAATCGCCTTTGTTGCTCTTCTCTGCACTTTTACTAGAGTCTCAACATCTTTTTTCATTGTGATGACCAAAGCTGCATGCAGTATTCCAAGTGTGGTCTTACCAAGGTATTATACAGTGGTATTAACACTTCACATGATGTACCCCTCTGTTAATGCAGTCTAGGACTGCATTGGCTTTTTTGGCAGCTGCAGCATATTGCTGGCTCATATTTAAGTGATTGTCCACTAGGACTCCAAGATCCATCTCACAATTACTACTTTAGTTAACTGCAACTGAACCATGGCATAGTACTTAAAAGAAACAATAGACTAATTCTTAATGGCCTGAATCTCCAGATCAAAGATTAACTGGATTGATAACAGGATGTGGCCAAAGGGAATTTCTTCAGGAGTGGGAGCAAAATTCCCTAATTCAAAATAACTGGAACTGCTTCCTCTTTTAGAGAGAGCCTTAATAGTCCTCAATTTCAGGGGTAGGCAAACAGAAGTCTCTGGACCAAGTCTCTTATGATCTAAGAATGAATAGGGAGGCAGGCAGAAAGTAAATGGTTGTGGCCGTCCATCAGCAGTGGACTTTTTTGTAGACTGGAGTCATCCAATGGCTGCCATGCTGCTTGGCCTGCAGACCTAACAGCCATGCTCACAGAGATGGAGGAGAGATGGGATCTGGCCCTTCATAGAAAAGATTTGCCAACCCTTGCTTTTGATCCATAAGGTGCAACTAACCAGAATGACCAAATGTGGGACATACAAGTAGCTATTAATATCAGTTTTTGTAATGGAATATGTGGAAGATTGAAGGGAAGACATGCTGCCAGAAACAGTCAGACAAAGAGGTAGGAACCCCCAATGGAGAAAGAAATTTCACCCTAATTGTTCAGGTGATTTAAAGTGGAGGTGGAAAGCTTGTACCTTGAGACTTGCAAAATTCTGTTAACGTAGCCTAACATTAAAATGGAATTAATTCATCTAGTCAGGTTGTTTCCTGGTTTATCTGGGACATGTGACAGCTTTCTCAACATGTTCAGGACCACTAACTGAAACTGATTCCATGAGCATATATCTGAGAATATCTCAGTAGCTTCTGAGGAAATCATAACATCTATTTAAATGCATATCTGAGAAAACTGACTTTATTCTTGATATAATAATAAAACTTCCAAAGTTAACAAAGTTTCTTGTTTGTGCTAGGTTTTTTCCCCATAAAACTGGTTCAAGAAGCTATTGGAATAAAGAAATTATATTCAGTGGGCTAAAGGAAGTATGTGTGTTAATAGCTAAAGAGTTCAGCTCTGCACAGTTGTGCTTTGTACACAAAGGCAATCTAAGATACAGAACAACTTTTTTAGCTTTGAGGGAATCAGTTTTAAAATGTCACCATCTACTTATTCTAATTTGCACATTCCTGCATTTTAAAACATTAGACTGGAATGGAAAAAATAATAAAATGCATTACTTAGCTGAAATCACTTCACTTCACCTTCTAAATCAGTTATAGTTTGAATTTTTTTTCTCTCAGTCTGGAGAAAAAGAACCATTTCATAAGTTATTTAAGAGATATAAAACTGTTGGCTTGAAAAGTGGACATTTGACAAGATAAATAGCAACCTTTTCACATTAATTCTCAACTGATTCTAAATAGGCTTATAAAGTTTTAGATCATCTAAACAACAGGGGTGTCAAGCTCAAGGCCCGGGGGCCGGATCCAGCCATGGGGTACTTAGATCTGGCCCACAGGGACACCTTGTAAACAGCAAAGGACCAGCCTGTGGTGCTTCTGCCAGCTAGAATAGAGGTCTGTTTTCACCGGCAGAGTGTTGCAGGAGGCCGTAGCAGCTGAAAATGGAGCTTGGCAGCCTGTTTTAGCTGGCAGAGCACTCGGCCACCACAGGCACCCCCGACATGAATGATGTTGAGCTGGGCATTCCCACCCTGGCCACAGCCACCCCGGAAGTCAAACACAACCCTGATGTGGCCCTCAATGAAATTGAGTTTGACAACCCTGATCTAGAAGCATGTGCTAAGGAGTGGGCAAATTGGCAGGATAATATTAATACTAATGATGATAAAGTTAATCCAGTTTGGATTCCACTAATCCATAGTCAAATTTTCCCTATCACAGTTAATTGTATTTGATTGCACACAAATACAATTCACAAATTCCAGCTATTACTGTGAGTCATCCCCATTGGCCATGAAAACTGAAAACTCCAGCACAGTTATTCAGACATATTTCAAACTCACCAATTTAGGCACAGTTCATGTAACTAAATTTCTTGCAACTAAATTACTAACTATGATCTGGTGTAAAATTTACATTTAAATTACCATTCAGATAAATCAGAAATGCAAGGATCAAAAGATTTAGAAGGAAGCCAGGGAGTCAGGCAAGCACTGGTTTTTTGTTTATATCCAGTAGAGTTACTTAAAAGTTTTTGCTATGTTTGTATCCAGAAAAATTGCTTATCTCTTCTATCTAGTTACTGCTTTAAATGAAACATAAAGTCAATACTTTGTGCTTAATCGGCATCTAATTAAATTGTATAATGTCCACACAACGTGGTCCATTGAACAAATGGAAAGTGCTCCCATGTCTCCTTTTTCTGTTGTCCACAGGATTATTATTACTGACAGTTGATGTGAATTTCAAACTAATTATGGGAGTATAACAGGTATAAAGTTGTTACCTTGTGAAGGCAGGATCTAATTTAAGTAATTGAGGTTATTGTGAGAAGGGGGAAAAAAGATGACTGCAATAGTTTTCAAAATACATTATTAAGAATGTCATACAGAAAGGAAGAAATATCTCTACTCCTCCCTCAAGTTACCTAACCACAGATGGTCTTTTCTTCAAATATTCTGACTTGCCTCAACCATCTAAACAGACTAGAACTGTGAGTTCTTGGCTGCTAGAATCTGTTTCAAGGGCTGGGATTAACAATTATCTGAGTACAGCGTAGGAGGAGAACTGATGCCTGCTCATGACTGATACAAAGTACTGAAGACAACAGAAAGATTGAGAGGAGGAGAATGTGGCATCTGTAATCAGAGGCATCTGTAATTAATGTGTTGCAAGGCCATAATCTGCTTTATGAGGTAGATAGATCACAAGACGGTAATGAGGTTATCAAAGAAGATGGATTGTTTTCTTTGTTTTTCCAAAAATATCACTTGAGACAATGATGCAAAAAAAAAAACTATAGCAAAAATATTGGGGCTAAAATTAGATTTTGCCATATAGTATTTTATTTTTCTTATTACGATGTTGAGAAAAATTCTGGTCATATAAAGTTTTCATTTGTCCAGCAGATAATGCTTAGGCACTCTTTAATGGCAGCAGAGAGAGGCAATTTGCTTCTCTCATATTTTTTTTTTAATTTAAAATCATTTTCTTAAATTTACATTATGACTCCCTTACTACTGCTCTCAACAATAACAAAAAAGTGTGCTAAAACTTGGCAAATGAAGGCACTTTCAGAAAGATCACAATGCTTACCAACTATTGTTGGAAGGCATTTATTCTGATTACTATACTGAAATAACAGATTGTAAAGTTCAAGTTGTAATTCTCAGCCCTGCTGTGCATTTTTTGCTTAGTACTGTCATGTTCAGTTTCATTTTGGATTCAAAGCTATGTTCCCCCCCCACCCAGAAATCTAATAATTTCTGTACGTTGAGACTTTAGACATGTTCTTTTTTCTCTTCAGATGTCCTTGACTTAGGGTGAGGCATGGAAGATTCAGTTGCCAGAATAAAGAAAGTAGCTCCCAGTGTGCGTGATTATTGTGTATGTATGATGTGGGGAACCTAAAGTGTCCCATGTATCCTCTCACTGTGCATATTCATTTATTTGGGCTAATAGCAATGTGAGAAGTGCTTGCTTTGGATTTCTGGCACATGCTGTGTCTGAGAAAATATGTATTATTTATCTGGAGATCTAATGTTATTCTGTGTTAAATAAAACACTAAAAGTGTTGGGTGGTTTTTTATTATATTTTATTTTGATTAAGCCTCTTAGCCAAAACTCATAGAAGTCAGGAAAATTTATTGTAATACTTCATCTAGCACTTACCATATTACTAACTGAGGCAGAGATAAGCAAGCTTTTCATCCTTTGAACACCATTGAAAAACCTTATTAATTGTCTGGGTGACCTGACCCAAATTGCTATAGTCTTATCAGACTGCCAAAGACTTCCACTGAAATTTTGCACAAATTTACAAAACTGCTAAAATTGCACATTTATCATACACATTTTGTCTTATTTGGGGAGATCAAAGGGCGTTAGAACCTACGATACACTATGCTGTTCATTTCAGAGTGCTGTATTGTATTTTAATTCAAATTAAGGTTTATTTATTTAAAAAGATATTTCAGATTGAAAGCATTGGAAAAGAGTACTTGGAGCAATTTCCCACCATAGCTCAAGCATGTCAATTTTCACTTGATTTTTGTTTTTTACTAGACAATACTTTTATATTTCTCCAGATGGCATTTCTTGGCATTGCTGTGTTTGTAGTGACAGAGCTGCCCTACCAAGTAGAATGTTAATCAGAAGACATAAAATCAGACTGATGTAGAAAATTAAGAAGTTAGTAATAAAAAGTACAGGATGTTCTTTTACATCATCTCACGTTGTTTGCTCATAAACTTCTATGTCCCTACAGATGTTGATAAGCTACACTTTCCAGCAGTCCCACCCAGTACAGTGAATGAAAAATGCTGGGAATATTAATCCTGCAAAATCTACAGAGCCAATATGGTCCACATTTGCATAATCCAAAATTATTCTTTGTTCTTGTACTTAGAGGTACTCAGAGGAGATATTTTACAACGCTTGCAGTTGTTATCTTACCCTCTTACTAAAAGACAAGAAAATACCATGGGCTAGACAGCAAAAACTAGAATTACTTCAGAGGAGAATAAAAACAGCAAAAAACCTCAGTTTTTTTAAAAAGATTCCTTTGAGCGTTCTGCAGTTATAAAGTCATATTCATCTATGATATTAAAATCAAAGGATGGCCTTAAGGGGAAAGCACAGTCACTCTTAAGAACCATCACCGTAGAATTTGATTTATCAGAATGCACCAATAAACACGAATGAAGTTAAACATGTTTGACAATATGCATGCCTGAGGTTTATACAGTATTTCAAAATATGCTGCTGTCTCTATCATGCATTTTCCTCTGGAAATTTGTACATAGGTTTCCCATGATCCCTTGCAAAACTTCTCCTGAGGAACTGTTTGACAAAGATCAAACCCTTTTGCCTAATAGCAACAGAATTATTGAAATCAGTGAAAAGAAAACTAGAATTAATGGACATTTTTAGCATTTGATTTGATTTTTGCAGAAATGTCATTGCTTAATATTTTTGTTAAATCTAGAGTTATGATGATGATCTGGCTAACCCAATCTTTTTCACTGCAGTCTTTAACATGACCAACTGTGCCACAAGTGAAAGCTTGCCATGTGTGATCATTTGTTATCAAATCTTTCACAAATTTTTAAGTTTCTGTGCTAAAATCCTACTTCAGGGTTTATTTTTTATTTATAAGAAAGAATACATTTTATCTTTTATATGCAGGGGACCAGATAGCTTAAACCAATAAAACAGCAGCAAAAACAATCAAAGCATTGAAATAAAGTAAAATAATCAGAAGTAATTAAATATGAGAGACTCAACTGCCTAATATCAGAACCAATCAATTAATTAATATTAATTTCTGCTGAACAATTTAAAAAGACAGCACCTAAAAAATGAAAAAAAATAGTACCAGAATTTCACACAATATGATAAGACCAATCAGCCATATCAAAAATTAGGAATTCTACATATCCATATTTAGAGGTGTAAGGATGACATATCTGAATTATAATTTAAACACATAAAGGCTGTTTTAGTGATTCAAATAATTTTCACTTATACATTTTACGCATCATTCCTAATACGTGTATTCAATTCAGCTACACATCTGCATGTACAGCTCAACCTGGCCTATATAATTTGTCTTGAAATTTCAGAGATAAAATCTTTAACAAGTATGTGACATTTTCTAAATATGAATCCTCATGTGATATAATACTTTTACAAGATTTGGTTCCAAATATAAGCCATAATTTCCCCCTTTGTCCCTACTGTTAGGTAATCTAAATTGCTTTTCTCTCCAGAAATCACTGCTGATCTTGAGAGCAACAATTTGCATGTTACTTTAAAGAAACAAATCCAAATTACATCTTCACCTTATTATGGAACTGAGAGTTACTGTTTCATACCTTGGTGTTAACTTTCCCATTTGCTAGAAAAGGGTCTCAGGAGAGAAAACTGATGATGCTTAAAATGTCCCCAAAAGCATTAATTAGTGTTTTCCAAATCTTCCTTTTTCATACAAATTTAAAAAATTCCATAGCTGAATAAAACCTCAGGGATTTCTAGCACTTCATCTGTTCACTGTTTTTTTCTTCTTCTGAAGAGGTAGGCCATGTTTCATGGAGGATAGATTTACCGTGTTTCTTAGAAAATAAGACTGGGTCTTATTTCTGTACGGCTAGGCCTTTTTCTCGAGAGGTGTCCTAATTTGTCCCCCACCCATACCAAACCCTCATCCCTACTCCAGCCCAGGACAGCCACATCCCTTCACTAACCTACTTTCCAGGTCTGTTCTCTGCTGTGCATGCAAGAAATCTGTGGGACTACGGTAAAAAAAACCCTCACCGTAGTTCAGACTTTCCAACTTCTCATGCGAAAAAAAAAAAAAAATCTTGTGAAGTTACTCACCCTGGCTCATGGGAGGCTTGCTGGAAGCTTGCGCAGCAGCACTAGCAACAGGCAGAGGCATGTGGGAGGCAGGGGATCCAGACACCCTGTGCTGGTGTTTCTTTGGCGTGGCCGCAGGCAAGCTGAGAGACAATGGGACGGAGTGGGCAGAGAGTTCGGATCACCTCTGCCTCCCCCATGCCTCTGTTTCAGCAAGAATGACTTTTGCCCATCTCTTTCTGGGCGCAGCGCTTCTACCTTTTGGTCCACTTCTCGAAGCCAGCAGCTCCGCAGCCAGCTGCTTTGCTTTTTCCCTCTTTTTCCTCATGGGAGGCTTGCATGGTGGCACCAGCAGCAGGTGGAGGCAGAGGCGTGGGGGAGGCAGAGGTGACCCCAATGTACCAGCCCCTCCATCCAACTGTCGCTTGGCTTGCCTGTGGCTGCACCGAACAAGCACCAGCATAGGGCATCTGGATTGCCTGCCTCCCTCATGCCGGTGCTGGTGCCGGCGCGCAATCCTCCTGCCAGCCTTCCAAAAAGAGGGAAAAAGCAAAGCAGCTGGCCGTGGAGCTGCCGGCTTCGTGCCCCCCCCCATGGCCACGCCCGGCTTATTTTTGGGGTAGGGATAATATTAGGCTCATCCCCCCAAAAAATAGGGTTGGGTTTATTATTGGGGTGGGTCATGTTTTCTGAGAAACACGCTGCTAGTACTTGAGGGTGCTTCTTGCAAGCTTTTGTGAGGAAATCAAAGTGTGTGTGAGGCAGTGGGGAATACTACTGCATCCAGAAACAGCCTTTTGTTTCATCCAGCAGAGCTTTTCTTATCTTAAGAAAAAGTTATCTCAAACATGCTAAATATTCTAGATACCTGTCCCAAAGGTGCTTTTCAAAAGGCAGCTGGTCTTTCATGTGTTTTTTTATCCCTTGAAAACATTTCCCTTCTTATTAAGAAACTTCGTCAGTTCTGGTAAGAACTGAAGAAGCTTCTTGGCTGAGAAGCGAAATATTTTTAAGGGAGAAAAAAATCAAAAAAATCCAGTTGCCTTTTGAAAGGCACCTTGACCTGAATGATTGAGAATCTCCATAGACATGCTAGATATTTGAATGGTCAAAAGGTAGGCCACTTAAAAGCAGATTTATTTTAATTGTCACATCAAGAAGAATTTTTGAAACCTCAACATGCTTTTGAAATATTACCTGCCTTTAATTTGGATAAGTTCTTTTTTAGTTAGATTTTATATTGCAGATTGAAATATTAATTTTGCATGGAATTAAAAAAAATGTTTGCTTAGAACCATACAATTTATTGCAGTGGCTTTGTTATCTTGAACAAATATTTAATGCATTTTCCTAGACCTGCATGGAAATAACTGTACAGCAGGATACAACATATGATAATATATCACTTCTCCAGTATCCTTTCTTCATCTGCTTGAGTGTGTGGGCTTGGATAAACTTAATCCTATCATTTTTAAAGCCTCAATTCCCTTGGAAGATATTTGAAAAAGGGCCAGTCAAGACGATATCTTGTAACGACGACAGTGTATCATCAAACTCAGAGAAAACGAATGGAACATTCCCTCTTTGAGGCTTTCTTCAGTTTCAATTCTTTGAATTATATGACTATTTGCAAAGGAATAAACTCATAATAAAATGTAAGCGTACCTAATTCCTTTCAGAGAATTTCTGACTTTCTTTTTCCTTCTTACTCTCTCCACAGTCTGCTCCCAGTTCTCCAAGGGGGTCTATGCTATCTTTGGATTCTATGAAAGGAGGACTGTCAACATGCTCACATCCTTCTGTGGGGCACTACATGTCTGCTTTGTAACACCCAGCTTCCCTGTTGACACATCCAATCAATTTGTTATTCAGCTACGCCCTGAACTTCAGGATGCCCTCATCAGTGTCATTGAATATTACAAGTGCCAGAAGTTTATGTACATTTATGATGCTGACCGGGGTAAGTCTGGCTGAACTGTGGGACAAATGAAGAATTGGATTGGGATAGAGAGATTAAGTTCTTATAAAATGTAGGAAATACAGAGGATACTGCAAATCTAATTTGTGCCACGTAACGCCTTAAGTTACATTAAATAAATCACCAGATCATAGTGGATTTATCTAGCTGCCAACATATACAAAATGGAAAAATAATGCTGATCTAATGTACTATTTGATATAAACGTTACGTGAACATGTATTGTAAACATATCATGTAGATGTTCAATATTAAAATACTGTCTCTTACCTTCGATTTATTGATTGAGATCATGAGGTATATATAGAAATGAAGCATTTCTGAAAGCTATTATTTCATTGACTGTCATGGCAATGAGAAAGATAAAACAGCCATTCTTATGAATTGATCTGTTCTGATCTGATCTTATCCTATCTCAGGTTTGTCAGTGCTGCAAAAGGTGTTGGATACAGCTGCAGAGAAAAACTGGCAGGTAACAGCAGTCAACGTTATGACAACAACCGAAGAGGACTACAAGTCACTCTTCCAAAATTTGGAGAAGAAGAAGGAACGGGTCGTGGTTGTTGACTGTGAATCAGAACGACTAAACGCTATCTTAGGCAAGGTAGGTTTTAAATTGTGCACAAGTAAGGCAAGATGGTCTACAGTCCCAGATTAAAATGGCGCTTATGGTAGAATCAGGCTAGGTCCCCTTTTAGTTAAAATCTGAGACCCACAAGATTGCTCAAAAATATTGCCTGTCAGATTTGATTGCTGAAAGCAAAATACTCAGAGGCTTACTTCTTACTTCCTTTCAAAGGTGTATCTTAATGAAACTTAGCTTTTTTCATGGCAATAGCATTTACGCAGTGGGATCTTCACATTAAGATTGGTATCTATGGATGAAGAATCAAGAGCAGTAGAGCATGCTTCTACTTTGCTTATGGTGCTAGGATCTGCTTTTAGAAATGTTGAGAATGTTGCCCTGTCTCTCTTCTTCTTGATAAGGATAGGAATGCTACATATGAAAAAGTCTGGATAGTAATGAGCAATTTTAAAGAATAGCAAAGTAATTCATTACTCTAAGAGGCTTTGTAGCTTTTTGCTCTTAGAGCCTAATATAAAAAGGATCTTTTTAGAGTACAATATTCATTTATATATTATTTACTGAAGCCACAACATAATAGAAATGGTCTCCTGCCTCCTAAAAATATTAATATCAAAATCTAATCTAATCTAATTTAATTTAATCTAATCCAAACTAACAGTATATCAAGACCAAAATACAATTACAAACACACCATTTTAGGATGAATGGTTAAGGCTTTATGATGCAAAACAAGAAAAACTAAAATATTATTTGGAAATTATGTCTAGATTTGATCCTTATTATTGGTAAGGAAATACCATAAATGTGGCAACAAGTCCTATTTTAAAAGAGATTTAATTTGTTTTAATAAATGCTGCAACATGAAGATTCTCATGCTGCTGCAGTTATTTTAAAAATACAAAGCTATGGTTTTTTTTAACTATATGAAAGTGATTAGAGGTAGATTTGAATCTGGGTCCCCCATCTATAGTCTAGCATATTTGATGCTACACTGGACTAGACCTCTGGGATGCACAATAAAATCATGTATACACATGGCATACAACTGCACACAACTGCACATATTGCATAAGTGGTTTCAGAAATAATTATCCGTGTAGAAACGTGGCTGCCATAGCCCAGAAGGCATGCAGACGTATCTACTGAAATAAATGGAAATGTTTTGAAAACCCCTGTAGAGATTGTAGGCCAGCTCTGCGATAATAAATACTGTCCATGACAAAACAGCTGCTGTGCTGTAACTCTGGGGTTAGAGTGTTGATCAAATTAATCACACTTTTCCCCTGAGCTCCTCCCATCTGTTTATTCATATTCACTTGTTGTGTTACATCTGAAACCTGAGTTGTGAATCACAAATGGCAGGGGAACCGCTCTTTCATTTAGAGGCATTCAGTAGGGCAGTCACAAAGGATTCAGAGTTGTTCGTATAGACTATACTGCTGAAATGCAGTAGTGAAAAGGAAAGGGGTAGGCCTTGTCTTTAACAACTCTAATGAAGGAGTTTGCTTTCCGTCTCTGTGGAAGACTATGAAAATAATATATAAATGCATTAGAAATATATACGGTACATACTTGAATAATATTTGCCTTAGACAAGTATACTGTATATAGAATTGTAACTGATTTTTTTTATCATACTACATCATATTTTTCTTCATCATACTTATTTCACTTTTTGTTTAAATTATTATGTGTTTCTTCTTATCCTCCTGCTGCTGCTGCTGCCCTCCTCCTTGGCAATGTATCACCATCACTATTATTAGGTTTTGCTTTTTTATTAATTATAAAGATGGATGGACGGACGGACAGACGGACAGATGGATGAATACTACACAGTGAGAGTCTAAATGAAAAACTTTCTCATGTGCTCCAGCCCTCTAAATTTTCACTTCCTGACAACTGCATTTTGGAGCCTTTTTCTTGATTAATGCAAATACTACAACTCAAAAGTAGACATGTATAAGAGCACAAGATTGGATTTGCAAGTTTAGAAATGCGTCCTGTCGTTTCCCTTTTGGAGAGAAGCCATCAGAAGCCAGAAGTTAACCTAGGAATGCATTTTCTTTTTCTTAGTAGAAATGCAAAAAGCTTCATGTCCTAGAAAGGAACTGTTCATGGAAAAACCGACTGATCTGCAGCACTTCCAGACATATTTGCTTCAGTCATTATTTAATTATCCTACCCAGGAGATCCGTATAGTAGGAAAGGTGGTGGTGGAGCCTTACTTATTTGTATGTGCTCTGATAACGCTAATAGAGGTACAAGGATATTAGTATAGGAATCAGGCAGCTTTTAAGGTGTACTCAAGAGCATTCCAGCTGGAAAACAGATGAGCCAGTTAAGGTAGGAACAAGTGTCCAATAACAACTAATCCATTGGTGATAATTGTAATACTGAGGAATTTTATGACATTGTGTAGCATTCCCCAGTTCTCACATGGGGAATTGATATTTAATTGAAAAACCAAGAACAAAAAGGGAGGAAAGTGTGGAATTGAATTTGTATTTGTATTGGGTCTGTTCTTGTTTAAAGCTCAAATTCTAATAAAAGAAACGGAGAGAGAATGGAAACTGGCACAAGTAGTTCACGACTGCTTTCCATTTTGCCATTCAAAAATAGGTAACACTGTTACAACTCTACTGATCAATGTAAATCAGAAATATATGGAACAGAACGAATTCACCAAGGCAATAATATTGATTTCACTAAGGCAATAATCTACTCTGACCAAGAAACATGGGAGTATTGGAAGCCATTAAGTAGTTTATATTGACAAATTATCTGCATTTATATCTAGATGATAGTGAAGTGAGAATGGTTAATGGTTCCTAGGCAATGGTTAATGTTCCTTAGATAGAAAAATCATATATTAGAGTACAGATTTACAGTCATTGTTTTGCACAGCTTCAGTTGGAGTGCTCTCAACATTATACAATACAGGAAGATCAAGTGTAACCATGACCACTGCATAGGACTATATATTTAAATGAATAAATAAATTTCAGTTTCAAGAATTTTCATTGCAATGAAACAATGAAAACAATTATATAATTTCTGAATGCTGCAACTAGACCATACTAGAAAGAAAATGCCTGTGGCATATAAGGCACAACAAGAGTCAGTGCCTTTCTGCTTATTTCTATGTTTAGGATAAGCATTTGTATCTTCTTGCCATTCTGTAGGAGATATAGATTGGAGGTTATAAAGGACACTTCTCAAGATTTCCATTGTGTTCATGACAGCATAAATAATCCTAGTTGTTTAGACTTTGATAAAGTGGCTGTCTATATGTGACAAGTTATGGAGTGAACCACAGTCAAGATTTTTAAAACCAATTGGTCATATTTTAATGCATAAAGTTCATAAACAATTTGTCCTTTTCTGAATGCATTTAACTACAGATTCCGAAATGAAATTTCTAAGTTCAGAATTATATACTTTTATAAAAACAATTTTAAAAAATACCAGGACACATCTGTACAGTTCCCAGAGGTCTTATTATTTTTTCTGTTAAAAGCAGAATGATGGCTTAGTTAATGGTGAACCTACTGTATGATACACATGTTTAAAGAGCTTTCGCCGGGAGCTTAAGACTCTCCTCTTCCGGCAGGCCTTCTCAGACTGATGGGTTTTAAATAATTTTTAAATGGTGTATTTTATTAAATTGTATTTTAAATTTTGTATGTTTATGTTTTGTGCTTGTTGTGAACCGCCCCGAGTCTGTGGAATAGGGGCGGTATACAAATCAAAATAAATAAATAAATAAAATAAATAAACCCTGTTGGGTGACTTTTGAACAATCACCCAGGACACAGCATACTCTAGTCCCATTTTAGGCATGAAAGCCAGCTGGATAATTTTGGGTCAATCACCATGTGTTCTACTCCTGCATTGGGTATGAAAGCCAGCTGGGTGACTTTTGGCCAATCACCAGGAGACAGTGAGTTCTAGTCCTGCTTTAGGCATGAAAACGTGACTATGGGTCTTTCAATCCACCTCAAAGGGTTGTTGTGTGGAAAACAGAAGGAGGAGGGAGTATTAGGTATGCACTCTGCCTCGAGTTATTTATAAAAAAATAACAGTGGAATAAAAATGAAATCTAAAAAAATAAAATTCACTAATCAGGTTAAAGTTGTTCTGTGAACATAGAAACAGTTTATGTCTGCAATTTATGGAAAACCATCTACTCACATCACACAGCAATCATTCCTTTTGTGGAACACAACACCAGTTGGCTGGCAAGCCAACACTGATGTTTAAACATCCAGAATAATTCTTTGTTTTTGCAAGTTGTTCTTTTAGCAACCTTAATGCATTTATATGGAGATTCCTATTCTCAAGCTGGGCATTGGATAACCTTGTTTCTATTGAGCAAAATGGAAGAGAAAGTGTGTTATTCTTGCAACACCCTGAAGGGGGTACACTTGTGTTGGTCATCATCATTTGATTTTATAAGCTTTTCATTTCTGGGCTGAATTATGTGAAAGAAATCTCCCTCAATTAATAAAGCTCCAGAGAAAATGTTGTGATGCATGTTTCTGCAGTGCGTGTCAAAGGACTTGTTAATGAATGGCTAATCAACCAAATTGGGGTCAATTAAGTTGGAACAGCAGGTTGGCTGAGTTTCCTAAATCATCATCACCAAGTAGAAAGTAGCACAGACAAAAAAATCTAGCCATGATCTTTATATTAACTGCCGTAGGACAATTACTTTTGGGGAAAGAGTGTTTCAACCACAATCTGGATTAATTTGAAAGTGGCCATACAAGAGGGCTCAGATACCCCTCACTAATCTACATCATAAATTAATTTTATTTTATTCATTTCTTATTAGATTTTTTAAATCCTGCCTTTATTACTTTATAAGTAATTTAGGGCAGCAAACATAGCTAATACTCCTTCTTCCTCCTATTTTCCCCACAACAACAACTCTGTGAGATGGGTTGTACAGAGAGAGAGAGAGAGAGAGAGAGAGAGGAATGGGCCTAAATCACCCAAATGGTTTTCATACGTAAGACAGTACTAGAACTCACAGTCTCCTGGTTTCTAGGCTGGTAACTTGAACCAAACATTATTGTGGCCTGTGTGCAATTTTTGTCCGAGATTGGGAAACCGAATTATGGATAAATATAAATAAATATGGATATTTGGATAAATTGACATATCTTGGAAACATGGCTATGCTAGGCAAGCTATCATGGGATTTAACAGAATAACAGAGTTGGAAGGGACCTTGGAGGTCTTCTAGTCCAACCCCTTGCTCAGGGAGGAAACCCTCTACCGTTTTAGATTTCAAATGGTTGTCCAATCTCTTCTTAAAACTTCCAAAGTTGGAGCACCAAGAACCTCTGGTTAATTGTTCTAACTGACAGGAAAGTTCGTTCTAGGCTGCTAATCTCCTGGATCAGTTTCCATCCATTGCTCCTTCTCCTGCCTTCTGGTACTTTGGAAAATAAGTTGTCTCCCTCTTCTTTGTGGCGACTCCATAAAGCTTTGGAGTTGGTTTTAATGAGGGATGTGAATCCAGATATTGCAGTTTGGGAACAATGGTTTATATACCTTCATTTTTATGTACGAGGTGGACCTCTGTGGGTTGGCTAACAAGCTGCTATGTTTTGATATTATAAAATGTTAATCTAGGCCAGGGGTGTCAAACTCCAGGCCCATGGGCCGGATCCAGTCCACGGGGGGGGGGCTAGATCTAGCCCGTGGGGCTGCCCTGGGAATAGTGAAGGACCACCCCATGGCGTGGTGCCCTTGCCAGCGAAAAGGGAGCTCGTGCGGCCCTCCCAGCTCCGTTTTCGCTGGCAGAGGGCTGCAGAAGGATCCCCCCAGCCTTACCCGGGCCACCACAGGTGCCCCCCTTGACATGAGTGACGTCAAGCTGGCCACGCCCACCCTGGTCACACCCGCCTCCACCATGTCCATTCGCCTCCCTGAGGTCAAACACAACCCTGACGTGGCCCTCAATGAAATCGAGTTTGACACCCCTGATCGAGTGCAAGAAAGCTTTCTTCTTCCCAGCATGTTTTCATCCTTTTAAGAAATGAAGCAGTCCTCTTGAACAGCATAGAAAAACCAGTTTCCAAAGCAGCCATTGCTGGCTTACACATGCAGCTTCCTAGATTTTAACTTTCTAAACCTCTTTTTAAAAATTAGAGCACATTGCTGGCTTCGACCACTTGTTTAATCTCTGCTGCATGAGCAAATAAAGATATCTGGCTCTCAATATCTCCCTCAATGAGACCAAACAAGCCATTGTCTGCTTTCACAGAAGGTGGGAATTCAGTCTTACGAAGCAAAGCTGTTGATGTTTAGACAGAAATAACCCCCTTTCATTTTCCAAATAAATCAGGACAGTCTAAACGAGTGAAAAAAATGTGTTTTGTTTGTACTTCAAGTATAATACAGACTTATGTATTCATGCATAAAATACAGAGAGACCTCAACTTACAACAGTTCGTTTAGTGACTGTTTGAAGTGACAACATCACTGAAAAAAAAGTGAATGATGACCATTTTTCACACTTAGGACCGTTGCAGTATCCCCAGGGTCATGTGATCAAAACTTGGGCACTTGGCAACCGGCTCATATTGATGACGTTTGCAGTGTCCGGCTCGTATTGATGACGTTTGCAGTGTCCGGCTCGTATTGATGACGTTTGCAGTGTCCGGGAGTCACGTGAACCCCTTTTGCGACCTTCTGACAAGCAAAGTCCATGGGGAAGTCAGGTTCACTTAACAACCATGTTACTAACTTCAAAACTGCAGTGATTTGCTTAACAACTATGGCAAGGAAGATCGTGAAACGGGGCAAACCTCGCTTAACAAACGTCTCACTTAGCAACAGAAATTTTTCAGCTCAATTAGGGTAGTAAGTCTAGGACTACCTGTACGCAACTTCACAGTGAATATCCACAGGCTTGTTTTAATGAGTGAAGCTTTGTTCCAGAGATTTGATTGAATAGAGCTTTGATGGGGTCTCTGAACTGAAACAAACTTTTATAGAGGTAGTCCTCAATTTACGGCCAAAACTGAGATCAGAATTTCCATGGCTAAACAAGAGGGTTGTTAAGGGAGTCATGTCTTAACTTTTTTGCCACAGTTATTAAGCAAATCGCTGCATTCCTGGATTGCTCGTAAATCATTTCTTTAACTGCCCTTACAATTTTGAATAGTTGTTAAAGAAATTGTTGTAAGTCAAAGATTTCCTGTAATTGTACTGATGATTCAGATCATCATCAGAATTAGATGGGAACTTGGAGGTCTTCTAGTCCAATCGCCTGTTCAAGCAGGAGACCCTATACCATTTCAGACAAACGATTGTCCAGTCTCTTCTTAAAAGCCTCTAGTGATGGAGCGCCCACAACTTCTGGAGGCAAGTTTTCCACTGTTAATTATTCTGTTAGGAAGTTTCTTCTTAATTCCAGGTTGCTTCTCTCCTTGATTAGTATCCATCCATTGTTTCTGGTCTTGCCTTCTGGTGCTTTAGAAAGTAAGTTGATGACCTCTTCTTTGTGGCAGCCCCTCAAATATTGGAGCACTGCTATCATGTCACCCCTAGTCCTTCTTTTCACCAGGCTAGATATATTGAATTCCTGCAACCGTTCTTTATATCTTTTAGCCTCCAGTCCCCCCAATCATCTTAGTTGCTCTTCTCTGCACTCTTTCCAAAGTCTTTAACATCTGATCAAATTGAATCTGGTGATTTGAAAGAAAAAAAAGGACATAGTCTTGTAGAAAGGCTGACTTGGAGCTGATCTGTACAATCTTTTCACATATGACACCTGCAATTGTTCTGCTTTCAGGAACCAGATTTTCAATCGCTGGGACATTTCTTTGGGGAGGGGGAGGAAACAGTAGAGAAGGAAAATGGAAGTAGAAAATTTAGCTACTCGTGTTTTCCTGCAAATAAGACCCAACTGGAAAATAAGCCCTAGCATGATTTTCAGGATGCTTGTAGTATAAGCCCCACCCCTAAATAAGCCCCAGTTAAAATAAGCCCCAGCATTTAGTACTGCATTTCCCTCAAAATAAGACCTAACTGGAAAATAAGTCCTAATTAGTCTTTTGGAGCGAAAATGAATACAGGACCCGGTCTTATTTTTGGGGAAGCACGGGTATTACAGTTACTCTAATCTTCGTTCTCAAACACTAGCAAATAGATGGTTGGCTTCATGGCTAGGAACACATGATATATAAACAAACAAAATGAAGCAAGTAGTAGAAAAATGCATGAACAGGATCCGTAGTTCAATGCCTTATCTCTTCCTGTAAGCTGAGACCTTTTGTGGCTGCAAGTGCAAACAAATAATTGCCAAACCTTGTCAGTAAATTTCCATCCAATGGATCGATGGATGCCCGCCTTGATCCAATTTCTGAATTTCTGCAACTGCAACTTCCATCAACCCAACCTACTTAACTCATAGTCAGGGTTGATGGGTCTCAGATCTGCTCATACGGAGAGCTATCATGCTACAGATTCATAGGTATAGAATATTGTCAGGGAATTGCGCAGCCTGTGTCCAAATGGAGTCAAGAGACACGGACACAAACTTGTACAGGTAGTCCTCAACATATGACCCCAATTGAACCCCAAACCTATGTCATTAAGGGGGAAATTTGTTAAGTGAGTCCATTTTAAATGGACTTTTGAAAATCTTGGTGAATTATCTGCTGGGAAAACAGCAAGGGGAATCTACTTTTTCAGATGAGCGAGGGGTTGCAAACAGCCACTCCCTCCTGATGTGAATGAAACACTTGGTTGACACTTGATTTGATGAGAAGTTTATTGGCACACTGATATATGGTAACTGAGTGGCACTTTGCTTGTGGCCTGAGGTACTGAGACAATGATATTGATATTGCATTGTCAAACTGTATTACCATAAAACAGCTAATGAAAGATACAAGCTCATAACTTCTGGCAGCCGTAAAATGGGCTTCTGCCAGACCCGTGGAAAAGCTTAGACTGAGAACCCACGCTGCAGAAAAATCATGATTCTGGGATAACTAGACCACAAAAAATATCATCATAATAATAATACAGATTACAGATTATCAGAGTTGAAAGGGACCTTGTAGGTTATCTAGTCCAACCCCCACCCTTGCAGGAGACCCTACACCATTTCTGACAGGTGGCTGTCTAGTCTCTTCTTGAAAGCCTCCAGTGATGAAGCTCCCAGAACTTCTGAAGGCAACTTCTGTTCCATGGGTTGATTGTTCTCTCTGTCAGAAAATTCCTCCTTAGTTCTAGGTTGAATCTCTCCTTGATCAGTTTCCATCCATTATTCCTTGTCTGGCCTTAAGGGGGCTTTGGAAAACAGCTCGACCCCTTCCTCTCTGTGGCAGCCCCTCCAATATTGGAAGACTGCTCTCCTGCCTCCCCTGGTCCTAGGATTGCATTGGCTTTTTGGGCTGCTGCCGCACACTGTTGGCTCCTATTTAGCCGGTTGTCCACTAAGACTCCAAGCTCCCTCTCACAGTTGCTGCTCTTAAGCCCACCATGACTCTTACGTAGTAGGTTGCACATTCTTAATGTTCTCTGAGCTTGGTTGCTGTTGCTGTTTTTGCAGACATTTAATAACTCAGCCAGGTAACCTTAGCAGCACTGCTGATGCTACCTGGTTGGGTTATGAAAAGTCTGCATGGAAACAACCAAGCTCAGAGAACATTAAGGACCCTCCGGTTCATTTTCACAAATAACTCAAGGTGGCAAACACATCCAACACACCTTCCTCCTTCTATTTTCCTCACAACCACAGCCCTGTGAGGTGGGTTGAGCTCAGAGAGAGTGACTGGCTCAAGATTATCCAGCTGGAGTTCATACCTAGAGCAGGACTAGAACTCACTGTCTCCTGGTAACTGGCCCAGAGTCACCCAGCCAGCTTTCATGGCTAGGAGGCAAGACTAGAACTTACTGTGTCCTGGTGATTGGTCCAAAATCACCCAGCTGACTTTGATGCCCAAGAAAGGACTAGAACTCACCATCTCCTGGTGATTGGCCTAGCGGGGGTGGGCTTCAATTTTTTTTAGCAACAGGTTCTTTGCCCTAATGACTGGCTGGGTGGGCGTGGCTAGGTGGCCGTGTGGCCGGGTGGGCGTGGCTAGGTGGTCATGTGGCCGGGTGGGCGTGGCTAGGTGGCCATGTGGCCGGGTGGGCGTGGCTAGGTGGCCATGTGACTGGGTGGGCGTGGCTAGATGGCCATGTGACTGGGTAGGCATGGCCAACTCAACGTCACTCACGTCAAGGGGTACCTCGCTTGGCCCCTGCTTGTCACACCCAGTCTCAGCGTATCTACAGTTCTGTAAAAATGTTGTTCACTTTTTTTTTTTTGGGACTTTATTATCTACCTAGTATAGATGTACTTTCATGGACCACTGAAAGAAAGAAATGGCTCGCATGTTTTGCCCAAGTGGCAAGAGGCTTTTAAGGGGCTGCCACAAAGAAGGGGGAGGGGCGGCGGCAATGTATTTTCCAATGAAGCAGAAGGCAAAACAAGAAACAATGGAAACTGAAGATGGAAACTGACGATGGAAACTGAAGAAAGAGAGAAGCAACCTAAAACTAAGGAAAAACTTCCTGACAGGGAGGACATTTAACCAGTGGACCTGCTTGTCTCCAACAGTCCTGGGTGCTCCATCACTGGAAGATTTTAAGAAAAGACTGGAAAGCCATTTCTCTGAAATGGTATAGGGTCCCATCCCGTTCCCCCCAAGGTCCCTTCTAAGTGTTATTCTGTTATTCCGACACCTTTCCAAAGTCCCTTTCGACTCTGTTATTCTGTTATTCCTGAGCTAAATAGCTAAGACCCTCATTGGCTAAGACCCTCTATCTCTGGTGCTCCCTCTGGACTAATGGGCTAAAGAAGCTGCCTCTAGACATTCATTTTAATAAGATTTTTAGAAACCTGCAGTTGAAAGTTCTTCATGTCTCCTTACCCCGAAGATCCAATTTCATTTGGAATTTAATCCCAAGCTGATTGCCCTTTTGGCATTTCTCTTGATACTTCTCCAAAATGCACCCCTAAGAAGCCACATCTCTCTCTCTTTGTCCCCCCCTCTCTCTCACCTCTCATTTATCTCTCTCCCACCTCTCTCTTTCTGACTCCCTCTCTCTCATCTCTCTCTCTTTCTCCCTCTCTCTCTGTGTCTCTTGTCTCTCCCTCTTTCTCTCCCCCCTCCCTCCCCCCCTCACTGTCCCCGGGTGGGGGGGGGAGAAGGAACCTCTAAACTCATGCTGGGTGGTGGGAATCTGATGTCTGGAGGCTGACGAGCCATGTGAAAAATGGCTCCTGCCTCCTTCCCCCGCCGCCAGCAGCTTAAATGCTCCAACTAAAGCTCTTTCATAGAAACACACACTGTTTTTCTCTGTCAGAGATTCTGCAACCCCCTGAGCCTCGGGCTTTGCGCGGAAGGCATGTGTGGAACCCGAGAGCTGGGCCTGGCCCATAAAGGCCAAAAGGTGGCTGGCGGAGCCTCGCCACCCTCCCCACCCCATGGGCCATGGCAACTTATCTTAAACTAGGGAGCAAGGGAACTGGAGCTGGGCCGCGCGTGACCGGGCTGGCAAAGGCTAGCAAGCGAGCGAGGGAGCCAGATGCGAGCGGCCAAAGGAGATGAGGTGAGGAGTGGGTGGATCTATAAGGTGTGGTGGGGATGGGTGAAAAGGGTGGGGCCAGTCAGGAGTGGGTTTGGGGGTTCTCCAAACTCCACAGAGTCTTAGCAAAGTGTTCTCAAAAACCCTCCCAAACCATCAGTAGCCCACCCCTGATGCAGGTTGCAAAGTGCCTGAATTTTGATCATGTGACCATGGAGATATCACCAAGTTTATAAGCGTGAAAACCAGTTGTAAGTCACTGTTTACAGTACTGTTGTAACTTTGAATGGTTACTAACAAATGGTTGTACAATGAGGACTACCTGCATTTAAAGAACATATAGGTAAACTGTGGCTTCTGGATCACTCCTTCCAGCCTACTACAATAAACTGTTTAAAAAAAATTCAGAGAGATGTTTTTCTTCCATTTTGAGAAGGAAACACAAAATTATAATGTAAACCCTACAAAACGCAGTTTTTTTTAAAATTGACCCTCCTGCCACAAAGATGCAAGGAAAATACCTATAGCAAGGGTCCCCAATCCCTGGGCCACTGAACCACTACCAGGTCGTGAGCTGTTCAAAACTGGGTTGCCCAAAGTGGTGGGTGAGCACGTGCACATCCCCACTTGTGCAAGCAGTGGGCGAGCGTGTGCGCTCCATTTGCATGAGTGGTGGTTGCGGTTGCCTGCCACTCGTGCAATGGAACTGTGCTTGCCCACTTGCCTGCCACTTGCGTGGAACCATCCCCTCTCCCCCCCTGCCGGTCCACAAAGGCGGAAAGGTTGGGGAATTCTGACCTAAAGTCTCCTGATGTTCTGCTTCTACATGTTATGCAAAGGGGCATGGAGCAGGAGGGGGAGATTTATTATTATTATTATTTTAAAAAGAGGAATACATGTAAAAAGAGGGGAGCTTTGATCTCGTAATTGCAGCTGCCATCTCGTGTATTTTTGACTCCTCCCTGAAGATGCCCTTGATCACATAATCCTGACCTTTAGGGTTATATAGGGTTATCCACCCCCACCCCCACCCAGGCCTTTGCCTTTCCTGTGCTGAATTTTAGCTGTCAGTCATCAAAGGCTGCTTCAGCCTATTTTATTCACTCCTTCTGGTTGTTTATAGGCAAGCTAAATGTAGGTAAAATGCTGGTGTTCCAGGATTCCTGTGGTGTGATGTATTGCCAGGGATTGTGCTGCACAAGGGATGTTGGTCCTTTCCTATTATACTGAAACTTGGTAATGTGTTTCCTTGCTTACTGCAGTTTAATCATGTATAATGGTTTTACCTTGCTGTTAGAAACCTTGAGCATCCTTATTTCTACAGGATATAAATATTTTAAGGAAAGAAAAGAAAATGCAGGTTTATGCTCTTATGTGGCTTTATCACACCCGAATGCATGGGTTCTCCAAGTGGAAGGTTTGTATAGCAATCTTAATTTTTTGGCTTTATTTTTTCCCCTCTTTAATTGGATACTTTAAAGAAGAGATACAAACAGATATAAAAAAAAAAACAAGAAAAAGGATAAACACAAATGAATAAATAAGGAATTTCAAAATATTAAGATTATGGTTTTCTATTACACCATTATTTAATCATGAATAACCTAATGTATTATTTCATTTTAAAAGATTAGAAATGGCTATTAAGCTCTAAGCCAAATATGAATATCAAGAACCATGGTCAACACACTATAAATCATGGAATAAGATGATGTGCCACATTAAATTCAATTTATCTTATTAAAAAGTCTGTTCTAATTTAGATATGCTGTAAAATTGAAAAATGGATGCCATGCATACTGAAACATAAATTTGGGGTGTGGAATGAAGGAATTGCTTCTAGTTTGAATTGAATTCTGTAGCAAATTTACTTTCAAGACACAAAGTTATGCTAAATATAGAAGATATCCCGCAATTTCTCCTAATGAGTGGATCAAATAATATTTCCAGAAGAAAGCATATAATATCCTTTCAATAGTTAGTATACATAAAGCAAATTCTGTATACAATATCAGAGGAAATACTGAGGGAATAGAGATATAGTCCTTGATTTATAACCAGTTGCAGAGTGACTATTTGAAATTACAGTGGACCACACAAACGTTACTTAGGATCTTGTTCTGAAGTTCTGATGCCCCGCTCCCCCAGTCACATGATTTTATTTTAGACGCTCAGCAACTGATTTGCCTTTACGGCCATTTGCAATGTCCCATGGTCATGTGACCAAGATTAATGACGTTTTTGGCGAAAACTGCCTTTTACTTTCAATTTTTGGACAAAAATGCCCCATAGTGATCAGATACTATTTATTTTTTGTTAATATTCAGAGTAAATTTAATGTCCTTCTTCAACTGACTTTTCCACTGTTGCATATCTATTACTGCATTTCAGTTCTGCGTTCATTGTTCGACAGTCTTATATTCCGTTACTTGTAAGAGATCTACAGCTAAAGTGAGATGACCTCTGGGCAAGCAGTTGGAAAACAGAGTTATCCCTATCAGAAACACAGCCAACCTATTGGATGTAAATGAAAATATAACACAAGATTTACAGTTGTAGAAGCATAAGAACAGAATGCAGCATTAAAAATTGAATTGATTTCTGTCTTCATCTGAGATCTCTCAAATTAACTACACTTCAGAGATCTGGATTTTGAATCTTCTTTTAAGGGAATGCTATGTTTCTTGTTAATCTTAATAATGTGTGACTAGTGAAACGTGAAAAGGCCTTGTCGGCTAGCAATTGGTTGGCATGAAGTTGCCTGCTTTGGGCATTAAATAAGGCAATATTCTCCCATTTTTCTATTTTAATTTAAATCATTGTGTAATATTGTTTGCTGCCCAGAAGCAATTGGATTGAGCTGAGTAGTTATAGAAATTGAATAAAATAATTAAACAAATATTTCCCCATTCTGCTTTACATTATTGCTTTTCCCTTATTTACTCCACACATTTGACAAATTCCATTCAAAGGGAATAAAATATCCAGCTTAATTGCATTTATTTAGCAGTGAGAAATATATACAATTAGATTCAGGTCCAGGATTCATTTCTGACAGCACTTCTCGCTACATTCAAATTGGATTTTTAAGAATTTCCATACAGATTGAACAAAAATAGGACTAATGTGCCAATTGTAATTTATTACCAATTAGTTTTTAAATCTTCTGCATGTACTGCATGTGTGCGCACACGTGTATGATTATTGTTTAAAGGACATCTTTAAAATGCATTGAACTACTTTTCAAATTAATATCTTGACATAAATATAGAGGTCTTGCTTTTACATTGCAGATTGAAGTGAAATCAGGAGACAATGAACCCGTTAAAAATGTTTATAAATATGGCATAGTCCTGAAACACGATAAAAGGATGTGTTCTTGGAAATTTGCTGCATATTTTTTTAAGCAAGGTATAGGTTGCGATTATTTTTTTATTTGCTTCTACCTCATTATCTTTAGGCTTTCATGTTTAAGGCAGGACTATAACTCACAGTCCCTTGGTTTCCAGGTTGGCGCCTTAACCACTAAACCAAACTGATCAGACTATCTCAATCAGCCATTTTCCTTTACTTACAATGAGAAAAATGCTCCAATAATTTGCCTTAAGACATACCATTCACTGTCAGACCAAATAGGTAGGAAATAAGTTGGAACTAAATAGACCTTGAAGATTAAAAATGATGCAGGCAGGAAGCAAATGTCATGGAATTGTGCGTATCTTTGCATATCTTTCCAGAACTGTGTAGCATTGCAAAAGGGGCCCTGAGATGGGTTTGCTCTAAAAGTTTCCCTTCAAATGGCAGCCAGTGAAACAATGCAGAAACAGACAAACTTCCAGAATGCTGGCCTTATATCCTTGCCCTTTGAAATCCCAAATGAGGTGGGATAGAGGAAGAGACCAGAGTGAGCTATTAACTTTGGCATTAACTCCATTCCCAGAGTGTGTAGTTTCAGCTACAGATTCTGAGGAGTTAAGCAGACTAATTGGATGCCCTGTAAGCTTTAAGTAAAGGTAGGACAGTGCCTGGGATGACCACAGAATGAAGTTTATCATGGCTCCTGCTTCAGTTTTTCAGCTTTGCTTTAAATCCAATGATTCTGGTTTCCTAAATAAGGTTCTGTTTAGGTAATATAGTTACATTTCTCTCTTGGGCTTAGCATTAGGGTGTCTAAACCGAATTGCACAATTGTCCAGAGTCACTTTTTAAAGTGAGGCGGGCAGCATAATAAATTTAACAACAACAACAATCTGCATGCAACTTTTCCAAATATGTGGAATTCAATCCCAAATCCAAAAGTGCACCCACTTGTCATTTTAAGTTGGAAAGAGGAATAAGGGGGATCAACAATAGGAATGTCCATTTTGATTTTTATTATTTTATTTTATAATTTAATTTAATTTAATATTATTTTATTTTACATCAAATACTTCTTTGTCCAAGTTCAGCCTACTTACTAGAATATGGACTTCTATATACCACTGAAAGCCCAACTGTGACCTCAGTCCCTCACGTAGCACAATGTTGGCTACTTTGGGGACTGCATGAGGCCTAATCAAGGTTGGAAACCAGGCACACAACAACATTTTTTTCTCTTTTACTCCTGTGTCCCAAAAATCTTCATATCTAAAAACAACAACAACAATAAAGGCTTCTTGTGTGCGTTAATTTAGGGAACACATACCACCAAGTGGAAATAATGGAATACTTTGTACAAATATGCTGGTTTGTTTGTCAACTATAACGAGAGCAATGCACAATGTGAGTAAAGTATGCATAGAACAATGAAGTGCTAAGTATATGGTTCAAGGTTGAACAAGGAGTAAGACAAAGCTATTTGTTGTCCCCATGGTTATTTGATGCATTTGTGGAAAATATATATAAGGAATGTTTGTGGTAACATGAGAGACCTGTTTTGCCCTCTAGCAGGTGACTGCAGGAATGAAACCTTATTGCGTAAAGAACACAATAAAGTGAACAGGTTTAAATAATGTAATGTTTTGCATAAATATGAAGTTGAAAGTAGCTTGTTGAATGTGATACTTCCATATTATACACATACACACACATATTTATTATGTCACATTATACTATTATGTTATTACATTATATTATCAAATGGTTCAGAATGAGTATGAAGTAAGGCAAATATGTTTGTTATCCCCTGTTTAACATATTTATGGGAAAATGAATACAAAATGATTATGGTGACATTAGAAGCCTGCTCTTTGGGGATCTCTATGTATATGCACATGTAGATGACTGACTGAGACCTTAAATGATTTGCAGAAATATATATATATATATAAATGATTTAAAAAAACTAGAACAAAGAAAAAAAGTAGCATATGTTATAATTAAAAAAACGAATGGAACAATTTTAATACATCCAAATGGGGTAGAAATGTAGAGTATGATCTGCTTCAAGGAATAAATGTTTTCCAAAGAAGCATTCTGCCTACTTTGTTATGGAAATGTATACTTCCAAAGAAATAAGAGAAACAATTTGAAGACAGTGGGACTGGGATTCTGGAAAAGCATGCATTGCAAAACAAGAGGAAATATGTCCAAAATAAATGAGTACTGATCAAATATCAACTGATTGCAGAAATGAATTATCTGTTATCAAAGAATTTAACTGATATGGGTTGGTTACATAAAATGAATGAAAATGAAACTGAAAATCAACTGCATGAATGAAAAAGTGAAGAAGTTAAGAATGTTAATTTAAACTACTTTGACCTATTGTTATTCTCTTTTTCTTATCTGAGACTTGAGATAAGGATTTTTTCAAACTTTTTTTTCTGCACTCTGAATAATGTGGCATATTTCAAAAGGGAATAGAATAATGCACCTGTCCCTATGAAAAATTATGATCATTAGCATCACATTAGAAAGCCAACTCCAAAAATCCATACAGCAAACCTAAAGGAAAATCGTTTAAAATTGCCTTATTAAGAGTGCCAGTTTTCATGGAGCAAGCTCATAGAACAATCACGTTTGGCATACTGTCTAAGTTGACAGTATGCGCTTAGCTAACCCGTAAACCTGATGAATGGATGTGGACAGGCTTGCTGTGATTATGGTATGTTTGGGTCCCTGTCTGATATCCATCTGATACATCTTTCTAGCAGGTCTGAGTTTGTACTGATGTTTGGTTAAAAAAAGAAAGAGGCTGTAGCAGTCACAGTTCAGCACGTAAGGGAGGAATAAGCTTCATTAAACCAACAAAGGAGTCAACAGGGTCTGACAGAAGTATCTCACCACAAGGAAAGGACTCAGAGGAATAAACCCAGCGGAAGACAATAATAATGAATAACTAGAGACATGCGAGACATTCTTTTTCGTGGTCTCACAGAAGACATTCTTTTTCGTGGTCTCTGAATCTCCAGAACAGTTCCATTAATAAATCTTAACTTCAGCAAGAAATTGACACGATATGTCATTAGAGTTTGATTACCAAGTTAATTAAAATATAGGCTGGGTGGTGTGGTAATGAATTGATTAGATAGCCAGCTTAAAAAGCAGGCTAGAAAATTTTTAATTTATTTATTAAATGTATTGGCCGCTATCTTACCACAGGGTAACTCTGATCAATAACTGGTGGTAAGAATCAGTGAGGCATCAAAAGATTCAATTTTTAGTCCTGTAGCCTCCAATATTTTTATAACAACTTGGATGAAAAGCTGAAAGGAATGCTGAGTAGATTTCAGATGATATAAATAGGGATAGCTAATTGCCTAAAATAAAATAATTAAAAGAAGCTGTGCTTGACAGGGTAGCATGGAAAGCACTTGCCTATAAAGTCACCAAAGTCGGACAGGACTAAACAAACAAACAAACAAAATTGTCTAAAATACAGAAATAAAATTCAAAACAATTTGTGGTAGATTAGAAAATAACAGTCTGAGGTTTAACGAAAATACCTTGGAAAATATAATTGTGGTCAAATACACTTAGAGTTAGAGTTAGTCTCCACAAATTCAGAGAGGAAAATGGACACATCGCCAATGGATTTGGAGCACCTGGGTATGCTTAGCAGGGCACTGACTTATCTAGCCTGCCTTAACTACATTTCCTGCTAAAATACTTTGGAAAATCCATTGGGGAACAAATCCATTTAGGGTTAAAGTTAGGTCTCGATGAATTCGGAGAGCAAAATGGACATCACCAGAGGTGAAATTTAGCTGGTTCGCACCGGTTCAAATGAACCGGTAGGGAAAATTTTGATTGGTTTGGACAACCGGCAAATATCATGTCTGGCTGGTCCCGCCCCTGCCTGCCCGATCACTGCTTACCCCGCCCCCTGCTCACCCCGCC
>JANHFL010007602.1:173854-183890 GCA_032468155.1 Oxyrhabdium leporinum
ATCATCATCATCATCATCATCATCATCATCATCATCATCATCATCATCATCATCATCATCATCATCATCATTTTTTTAGGCGGGGAGGAGGGTGATATGCCAGTAAATTCAAGTTAGGCATTTTCCAAATTTTTGACACACCGAACCCAAAAGTCTCACCGAACCCAAATGTTTCATTGCTGGCTTAGTCCAACCTTTCCTAACCTGGATACATTCTGGATATGTGAGCTTTAACTCCCAAAATTCTTGACAAAATTGGCTGACATTTCTGGAATTTGAAATCTACATTTCAAAGGGTATCCAGATTGGAAAAGGTTGGGGTGATTGATAAGAGGATGGTCTGATCATTAAAAAAAGTTCTCACAGTTTGAGTTAGTTCCGGATTTGATTAAATTTTGGAGAACTTTTAACATTAATGATGGCTTAGAAATACTTGTAAATAAAATATCTTCTTTTCCAGTGGACTTATTAAAATCATCTGGGGTATTATATTACAAAATATATTCAATTTCAATGCATTTTGTCTCAGTGTGACTTAAATTTCAATCCAGCCCAGTTATTTCTTTCAGTGCGTAGTTCTAGTTTTGCTTGTTTTGTTTTTTTTAATAATTGGATAAAAATTTGCATTTCTTGTATCTATGAGCCCATGTAGCTCCAGGAATTCACAGTGGTGATTCTCAGGGCTTTTTCTCAGCTGCTGAATTGGAGTGCTCTCCATCCATACTTGAGTTGTCAGAAATCTATACTGGCATGAAACTGCTGTCCCTATTGCCAATTCCTATTCTGTTTCTGTTGCCTATGTTTCAAATCATCACAGTCCCTGGATTTCTGACCAAGGAAATGAGTGACATGGATTACACACACCTTGGAATAAAGAAGAAAATAATCTTTTAATCCCTTAAAAGCTAAGAACAAATTTTGACTGTCTCATTCATGGATTGAGATGGGATAATGCTATAGCCAGAGCCAACAGCAGATAAACATGGTGTTGTCATGTCACGCTTGGCTGTCACTAGGTACAAGTGGGAAAAGGCTCAAAACGAAATAAACAAGTTCCCCTTTGGGCACTGCAGCAAAGCAAAGGAACAATTCATCCTGTATTTTGTTTGCTTTTGTTTTGCCAAAATGTGAATATGCATCTGGGCAGTATATTCATAAACATGATGATCACAATCAATTGGCTTGTGAGACAAAAAGCACAAGTTGTTAATGCTAATGTGACCTATTTGAAGGTATCCCAGGTTTGCATTTTCCTTTGAGGAGGAGAGATTTTTCAATCTGTCTTGCAAGTTACTATCATGTGGTAGTATGCATATAACAAATTGTATTTGAATGTAGGAGTTATATTCTTTAAGCAGCTTCAATCCCAGTGAAATGTTTCTTATTTCCTCTACAAACAGGGTAAAATTATTAGAGAGACATTTCTCGATTTGCCAGTAAATTATTTTTGTGTTTTATTTTTCTAATTACAGATAATCAAGCTTGAAAAAAACGGGATAGGATACCACTATATTCTTGCAACTTTGGTAAGGTGTATCTCACTTACTCTTTACCTATAATATATATGTTTTGATCAATTCCTCTTTACTGGTTGTAAAAGATGCTGCACACCTAGGAATATTCTTCAGTATATTGTGATGGTATGTGGTGGAATTCTATTAGATTATTCTAAGTAATTGGATATCTAACATAAACTATCCCAGAATTAATACAAGGAGGAGTAAAATAAGTTCGTTCTGCACCTATCTCTTGATTCTCATAATTTCAGTTTATTCTTTAACATTCCTAGCAATGAATCTGCATGACATCATCTTAACTCTGTTCATGGTCTTTGTTAAGTTATTTGAGTCAAATGCTGATGAAGATTCTCAGTCATCCAGGTAGATCTCTCTGGAAGTTGAGTCATGGACTTATTTTCTTGTTGGTTTGAGATATTTTGCTGCCCATCCAAGCAATTTTTTCAGTCTGAACAAGATGATTCGGGGAATCTGAGTGGGCAGAGAGTTGTTGGAATGTGCCAACTCCTAAAATTCTTAGGGGTATTCCCACACCAACCTCAGGGTTTCTTCCCTCAAATGTGTGACAATATGTCTATGAAGATTCTCAGTTATTCAGGTAGAATTGTCTGGAAGATGAGTCATGGCAGCTAAAGTGACTTTCTTGTAGGTTTGAGATGTTATTTGTGTAAACTTTTTCTCTATGGTGAAAAAAAAGTAATTTTAGATTTCTTTTATGGAGGATTCTCTTTGGAGACAAATAAATTAAAAATATGGGATTAAATGTTACTTTTATTGTGGAAAAATAATCTGCATTTAAGGGATGATGAAGAAAAAGAAGATTATGATGACATACTCATCTATTTGTTGTGAAGTGTAAGATTTTTTAAAATTTATTTTAAGAAGGAAAAAATAATGTTGTATTGTGCAACCCCAATTTAAATATAAATCTAAGTAATATCAACATACTGGTGATATCCCACTCTAAACTGTCAGATGACCTCTTAGCATCTTCAGTTAGATGTTAAACAGGAGAAAAGAGAGAACCAAGGCCTGCGTACCCACAAAGTAATATGTATTATTGAGGGCCCCCAACTGAGAACAATATACCTAATTTGGCCTTCATGTTTGTGAGCAATAGGCTGGGTAAAGAAGTATTGCAAAATGAGAATGGATTACATTTTATTTAGAGATTAATGTTTCTGTATTTAGGCCCCAAAAACTGAAAGAAACTTAATTTCTACCCAAAATCTTTTTAATTTTACGGGATTAATATTCAAGAATATTACAAGAATCAAGAGAAAATTATAAATGTGGATAAATATGGATCAGAAATCTGTAAGCAGTCAGAGAAATATTTGTTGTCCAAAGATGTTTGGATTTGGGGATCTTTCCTAGATTTCTCATGAGGCCTCTAGTCATTTTCTAAGGTTTGTTATCTGTATGTCAGAGGCACATGGCTTCCATATGTCTGTAGTTTCAAACTCATTTAATTTAGGCCACCACACAGCTATAAACTGGTCAGAATTACTTTCACTCTCAGCTAAACTGCCTTGCATTCAGTCAGTGCACCAAATGGGAAGTGTTCCATGTCCCATTAGAAATCTCAAGAGTCCCCTCAGCAAAAGAACAGATTGGGACTTCAGTCAAGTATAACGTTCTATAGTCGCCTTCTGAGTCAGTGGTAAACATTTGCTTCTTTATAAAGCAGATTAAGTGAGAATGGACTTTGGTTTCCATTTCTTTACACCCGAAGAAAAGTAGGATCGCCTTTTAAACCATGTATAACCCACACAGAAAAGCTGCTTTATGGGAACAGATAGATTTAGAAGAAAAGAGGCAGAAAGGAGCGGGGGAGGGGGACATGTGCCTTCTCTAGGCTCTTCGGTCTCATCTGAGTCACTTAATAAATAGAGACAAAGCTGCAGGAGAGGTTGCCTTACAAAGTGCTTTATCGTTGGTACATGCCATTCGTAAGAAATATGTGCAGAGAACCTCCTCACTGACTAGTCAAAACAAGATGTAAAGCTGCCACCAAAGATTCAACTAAAGTGACATCTGAAATGCATTGGACTGGTTTGAGTACAACCTACAAAAATAAGCTCTTGGGGAGCCCAAATAGCCTTTAAATATAAATAGCTATGTTAGCATCCTTTAGCAGTTGCTTGATGTTGCCTAAATAAGAAAGTTAAAGAAACTGAAAACTGAAAGTTGTTCAGATGAATGTTGGTGGACATTCTCAGTCTTCCAGGTTATACTGTGTTTTCCTGAAAATAAGACATATCCTGAAAATAAGCCCTAGCATGTTTTTTGCGTGTGCGCCCAATATAAGTTATACCCCAAAAATAACCCTTACTTAAGCATTTGCTCAGCCGGCTGCCACCCATTCCATCTGGTTGCTTGCAGTGCCACTGACAGGAAGTAAGGTGGGGGGTGGAGCTGCCCCATGTGCACACTGGCTTACCTCAGGGCCCCCGCAGCCAAGCCATCCATGCCCCCAACAACTGCCTCACCTCATGGCAGTGGTTCCAACAGCCCCATCCAGCAAGACTCCATGTGGCCACCGGCCCACTTCTTCTGCCAATGGCATGGCACCAGAGCAGGAGGCTGAGTGATGTGTTGGTGGTTTGGTCAGAAGGCAAGGCAGGTGTCAGGGTGTGGATGGTGTGGCTACAGGGCCCTGAGGTAAGTTGGTGCGGGGTACACCGGACAGCTCTCCCATACCTTGCCTCGTGCTCATGGCACTGGCGCATCACTCAGCCTCCTGTTCCAGTGCCATGCTGGTGCTGGAAGAAGTGGGCCAACGGCCACGCGGGATCTTGCTGAATAGGGTGCGAGGCATGTGGGGCAGCTCAAAAAGAATAAGAACATTCCCCCCACCAAAAAAAATAAATCCTAGTGCTTATTTTGGAGCCCAAAAGAAAATAAGTCAGGGTCTCATGTTTTGGGAACCATGGTTGTTGTCTCAGTGGTGCTTTTTTTTTTTTTTCAAAAGGCAGCTGGACTATTTTATTTTATTTCCTTGAACAAGAAGAAGAAGAAGAAAAGATGGTGGGGGGATGGAAGGATAGGTATGGGTAGTTGAGGCTGGATGATGGGGGGGGGGAATGAAGGATAGGTTCTGATAGAATGGGGGGGGTGGAAAGATTGTATTTTTGCAATTATCTGGTTGTTAGTTCTCTAACTTAAGGTTGGAAGGAAGGATAGGTGGAAAATAAAAAAATTCAGATGAAATTTTTAGAACTGATCAAAAGACTTTCAAAAACACTAATGATATTCTATTCTCCCCTTCCCATCCCTACTTTAACTTCCTAAGTAAATGTCAATAATTGAAAACTTTATAAGGAATGGATAAAGTTAGCTAGGTGGGATCAAGTGATAATTCTCAAGCTAGCCAGAATAGATGTCTCTTACTTTTAAAGCTGGGGAAAAAGAAGGAGCAGGAAAAGACTTGGAATTCAAACCAGGATTCAGAAATATATAGAGGCAGAACACTTCATGTGTGACTTCTTTCTTGTCTGCAGTAAAACAGTCAATCTAGCATGTGAAACTTCTCTTCATAGTTGGTTATTATGGGCTTGTCTTTCCAGAGAGCTAAGTATGATATCTCAAGCCTGACAGCTTCAACTTTACTAAAATACTAACAATTTTTCTTCAATTCAAGCGATTTTCTAGGATCCTACCAAAACATTCTTCTGTTCCTTACATTCTGTTTCCTAAAATGCACTGTTATGAAGTATATAGTGATGCTTACACATACATTGTTACATTTTGCCATCTTCACTGCAATTCTTTCTGAAATAACAACAGGGAAAGGAAAAAAACAGAATCTGAAAATACATGCAACTGGGTAGCATCCATATTTTTCCCTGAAGCATTTTGACATCTCCCAAATGCAGGACATGCCTTCTTTGCAAGATAGTCCCACATAATCCTTCTTTCTCTTTTCCTGTTGCTTTGCATTGCAATGTAAAATATAAGAACATCACGTATTGTTATCCTATTAATTAATCAAAACAGAATCACTGTTTTTCCTCAATCAACCATAAAATTATCTAAAATTTTGCAAAATAAAAGTAGACAGAATTACCCTACTTCTCAGCAATATGGTTGTCTGCTAAGGGAGAACAAGCATGGCTTCCAAAAAACTAATTACCCTAACTATTTTTCATTAGCAGTACTTCTTATGATATCATTTGTACTTCAATGTGTAGTTGGAGTGCATTGGTTATTGCATTTCTCTATTGTTCTTCGATGACCCAATACTTATCAACTGTATTTATTGTCTTATTATCAGTATTTATTGCCTCTTTTATATGCCTAGTCGCATATTGAGGTGCAAACATATTTAGCTATGACTACCTGAAGCATCATAGGCTGAATTTCTGGCGAGTAAGGAATTACTCTACATCAGGCGTTCTACCCAATTGGAAGGCTCTGCAGATAGCCTGAATTTTAGACAAAACCCTGAAACATAGTTTTAAAAACCCTCACATTCAGTAAGCTAATAACTGGGGCCATATTTCATTACAAACTATCTCATAGAACTCTAGTGATGCTTGGGCATATAGTCCATGCTTAATGACCATTCATTTAGTGACCATTTGATGTTACAATGTCGCTGAAAAAAATTACAACCAAGACTCACGTGATCATCTCAGCGTATCTGCAGTCACATGATTGTGATTTGGGCAACTTGCTTACATTTACAATAGTCATGGCATACTGCAGTCATACGATCACCATTTGAGACTTTCCCAGCTGACTCCTGACAAGCAAAATCAGTGAGGAAGCTGGCAGGAGGTTGCAAATTATAGACATGTGATGTCTTGCGTAACATCCACAGCAAAAAAGCTCACGGGTCCAGACATGTGATGCTTCACTTAAGGACATATTTTCCAGTCCCTATTATGGTCGAAAATTGAGAAACCAAAAGAATGAACAAGAAAATAAATAGTTGTAAATTGCCTGCTGAAAAGCAGGGATATATTTGAGTTTAACCTTAAGGCTAGCTGTTTCTTTGGAGAAGTTGTTTGTCCAGTAAACTGAGCCATTGTTTGATTTAATATCTAAGTGAGACTTTTCTCCTTTCCAGTTCAATTGCCCTTCTCCATGCCTGACCCCAATTACCTGCTGTCTGCACCTATAAATCTATACTAATTGCACCTATGCATAATTAGAATTATATGTTTTTACGCATTAGAAGGTTATTTGCATTTGTATAAATGTCTGCTCACAGAAGACTTTCCTTTCTTTAAAAAATGGCTGGATTATCTATTTTATGTATCTATCTTTCTATTCTAGCGAAGATAAAAATGTTTGTGATTTATTTACAGTTCTCGGTTTATTTTGAATGCACGTAAGAACAACTCTAGCCTGCTTTATGAAAACAAGAAGTTTATAGAAAATTTTGAAGATCTTTCTGATTCTTGTACCAGTGATTTAGAGCACACTTTTTTTCTCTCTCTACTAAGGGAATAAGCTGTGGCTAAAATAATAACACTTTCAAATTGCTTACAAAACTGTTAAGGATGATTTTCACTTAGAGCTTCATCTTTTTCTGTTCCCAAACTGCTGCTAGAAAATGCTTCATTGGAGCGTTTCTATCAGACATCAAATGAATTATCTATAGACAAAAAATATTGCTAAATTAAATGCACTAGATGGAAAATATTTTTTGTCTTGGCTTGAAAACCTTTACCTTATTCAGAATGCTAGTATTTCAAAGTCCATCTTCCTATATGAATCTAGCCACCCAGTTTGATAAAACCCAGCTCTGGATACTTTTACAACGATAAGATTGTTTCTATAATGAAACTCTGAAATCCAGTCCCAATAGCTGTATTTTAGGTGCCAGCTCAATTCTTTTTTGTATTCTAGAACAGGATTGATCAATGTGCAGACAATAAGCATTGCTGAACTACAGCACACATTCACCATCCCAGTTTAGACTCCTAGGAGATGTAAGACAGCAACATTTCAAGTACTAGAGCCCTGCTGTAAAGCAGCATCAGTTTGGTGCCCACCAAATGCATTGGGCTGCTGTACTCTTTAGCCAACTAATGGGAAATCTATATGACACATGTTAAAGGTGATACATCATGATGTTTTGAGTGACGCGTCAGTGTTCACTGACACCTGACAGCAACTAGAGGCTTTCAAGAAGAGATTGGGTTGGCATTTGTCAGAAATGGTGTCGGGTCTTCTGCTTGGGTGGGGGTTTGGACCAGATGACCTACAAGGTCCCTTCCAACTCTGTTAATCTAATGTAACCTAATCTGTAAACTATTGTCAAAAGCACGTCTCTGAAATCAATTTGTTTTACTTGTATTTCATGCTGGTAATTATGTGACCATTTCTTTATATAATACATAGAACCACACAATTGGACTGTATATATTTTTTTTAAATAAATATATAAATAATTGTTTCTCTTTTGTTTGGGGGAGTAGGGGAATGACACACCAGCGGAAGCAAATTAGGCATTTTCTGAATTTTTGACAAAAGTTTTGACATCACTATACTAGCCAGCAAGGTTATTTAGAGTACTATGTATCAGGTTTAATAAGGCTATTCTATGAGGTCTTCATTACTGTGCTCATCCTTGTCTTTTAACTGACATTTGTTCTGCATATTTTAAGCCAGGACACAAATACTTTGTCTCTAAGTATGTGTTTGGGTTATTTATTCTGAATTTTGTAAAAGTGTGTATGTTTTGATCCAAAATTCCCTTCTTTGAAGAGAAATACTTGTTACTATTAGGGCCTTTCCTGCCATTTTGAAATACAGGTAGTCCTCTACTTATAACTACAACTGAGCCCAAAATTTATGTTGCTAAATGAGACATTTGTTAAGTGAGTTTTGCCCTGTTTCATGACCTTCCTTGCCCCAGTTGTTAAGTAAATCACTGCACTTGTTAAATTAGTAATATGGTTGTTAAGTGAATCTGGCTTGTCAAAAGGTTGCAAAAGGTGATCACATGACCTCAAGATACTGCAACCGTCATAAATATAAACCAGTTCCCAAACATCCAAATTTTGATCACGTGACCATGAAGATGCTACAATGGCTGTAAGTGTGAAAAATGGTCATAAGTCACTTGTTTCAGTGCCGTTGTAATTTTGAATGGTCACTAAATGAACTGTTGTAAGTCAAGGACTACCTGTAGAGGAATTCTTGGGAGAGCTATCAAGTACTGCAGCTGGGTAAATGAGATTGTTAATAAGAACCCCATGTATCCTGGGAGGACCATTTTAGGAATTCTGAAATAAGCATCCAAATGCATATATAGATTGATTTGTCAGGTGTTACGAATCTCCTACAGTAAAGAAATATGATATAGTGACCAGGAAGGGATTGAAAGACCAAATTTCCAACTCTTTAGATAACATCATTGACTAAATTTGGGGAATGCTACATGCATAGATACCAATATAATTTTCCTCAAGTTCCTTCAGTTACAAAAAGTGACACATGCCACACATTTAGTGATAAAATATATGCAGAAAACTGAACCTGATTCACAAATTGATCAGCTTAAAGACCTTTAGAGAAGTGTCATTAATCAAGGAACATCTGAGGTTCTAAACATTAATGCCCTTGGGTCATCATATGGTATATCTTCAATAAACATCTACAGATCGTAATATAAATTAATGTATTGGCATTCTTTTGAAATGTTCCGCTTAAATAAATCATGACCCAATCATTTGTAAGGCCAGGCATGCACCAATTAAAAGCTCAGCTAAGCAAGATATACCAAAGCGGTACTAACTCACTCTTTTGGGTGATAGGTTAGGAATTCTTTCTCAAATACGGTATGGAACCAGAGTTAAATAAAAAAGCAGATATTCCAAACTAAGAAAAAAATCTACTTTCCAATGTGAAAATAGAGAAAAAAGTGTTCTTGCCCAAGTTCCATTGAAACTAGCACGTCAGGATTTAAATTGCTGCTTTTCTTAGAAAAATACAAAGGTGGCATAGTGACCAGGAAAGGATCGAGACCTAACTTCAGCTATTTAGCTGAGAAAATTGAGATCTGCGATGCTCCAGGCCATTTTCACTAAATGTAAGCTGCACAACACTTTTAGTATTTTAGTAAGCATTACTCAGTGGAATATACAAAGGTCAGAAGACACCCTGAGATTTTCAAGAAATAAAAACCTTCAAGGTTTCTTTCACAGAGTGACTCATGCATAAATAATAGTGACATTTTGGATTTTCCACAGGACAGTTCTCTGAACTCCGCAGAGACCTAAATACACAATGCACAACTAGTCTAAGAGAGATTGGTTTTCTGAAAATTATATAATAATTTTAGGAGAGTACATTATAACTATATTAAGAATACATGCAAATACTGGTAGTTCAAGAAAATTTCAAATTTTCTTCTTTAATCCATTTTTTCCTTATACCTGGACAAAACTTGTTTGGCCAATATAACTTTGGTCATCAAAGCCTATCTTAGTCCTTCCTTCCTTCCTTCCTTCCTTCCTTCCTTCCTTCCTTCCTTCCTTCCTTCCTTCCTTCCTTCCTTCCTT
>JANHFL010007602.1:183990-207896 GCA_032468155.1 Oxyrhabdium leporinum
TTTGAACCGCTAGATTGAATCAGCAGAAGTGGCCTGCAGTTCAACACTCTAACCACTGCGCCACCTAGGCTCATTGTAAAGAGTGAAGATAATTCCACACTCATGAAAGTTTTATACTAAATGGCAGGAATAGATATATATGAAAATCATGGATCAAGATAATTAAATATAATGATATTTAACAGTAAGATATTAATCTGGGGGTTTTTTTGTATTTTTTTTATATACATCAATACATATGAACAGTGAAGCATCTGGGTATCATTCATTTAAATACAAATAATAATAATAATATTTGTTACATTAATCATAGTTATGTAATTATGGTGTTATTATACATATTTGTATTAGAGTGTGTTCCTTCATTGTTTAGTTATTTAGTGTTTTTGTGCACCATTCCAATAACAATCACAATATTTAAACGTACATAGTGATACCATCTTTCAACATCTAATCTTTACATCTAGCTATTACTTTTAGTATATTATATAAAAATATGTACAATAATATTCCCCCTTGATCTTGTTTCTACCTCTATTCTAGCTCTCAATAAAGCCAATCTTATATTAAACAGCATTCCCTTTCTAACCATCATCTCTTGTTTGCTTTAGTATTTCAATTCTTATTCGTTTTTTTTGACTTGCCTCCCAAACTTGGGTCTTTGTCTCTGTCTATATCTTTCCTATTAACCCAAATATTTCTCCGGAGGATCTGCCCAAGCCCCTATCTTCTCTTCAAAAATATCTTTCTTTTTATCCAATCCCATTTTTTGGTCTCTTAATATATATTGTCCCTGATTTTATTCATAAATCTTTATTGTCTTCTCCTTTATTTGTTGATTTATCTGTTCTATCTTTTCCTCTGGTCTTTCTATTATCTCCTCAATTTCCTATGTTTTATGATTTTTATTTGTTGTCCCTTGCTGAACATTTTCTTATTTCCCCACAATGTCATGCATTAAGTCTTTTATCTCCCTGTGGTTCTTTGTCAACATATCACAGGTACTTTGGAGCATCAACACCATTTCTTTATGAAATCCACTCATTTCCCCCTGATGCAACATCTTATCTTATTTTGATAGGTCCAAATATTACTCAATAGCCTGTCAGTAGTCTGTCACTGCCCCAAAGTCTCAATTGTCTATGACCTCAAAAAGCCAGCTTAGAAATCATTTGCTCAATCCTGGCATTGCTCCTCAGGGGAATACAATAGTTATAGTTCTTTGTGTCCCACAGTTAAACAGTTAGTTCCATTTAGCTAATCCAGGAAGATTTCCAAATCTCTCCTTAAGTCCATTCTGTAAATTCAATCATAGATCATGGCATTTAAAAGTTGCTTTCTTTAGATATCTTCCATAACCTCACAGTTAAACCTCCAATAGCCATGAAGTAAACAAATATAGAACAGTAAATAGCACAGCAGTCCTCCAGGTGTTTATTTCTACTTCTTTTCCCTTTGTCTTATCAGTACTTTCCCAAGGTTATAGTAGCTTAATATATATTCCACTTGCCAGTAGATGGCACCTTCAGCTTAAATTTCAACGTTACACAAAATCTGACAAATATTTATTTCAGTTTTTTGCAAATAGTCAATATTCAGACAAACAATTCCAGCATTTTAAATTGCCTTACCAAAATATTGCCAATAAAGTTTAAGAATCCAATCTTTCTATATTTTAAAGATTTTGCATTCTTCCTTTAATTCCTTTTCTTTTGGGTCTATAATTTTTATCTCTGTAATTATTCGCTGCTTTTACAAGCATTTCAAATAGTCTCTTTTCCAGGGTTTATTTTTGGAGGGGGTTAGGTTCTAGGTAAAAAAAGAATCACCTCACCCAGTTCCAATCACCGTTCATCTACACCGTTCCAGCACATTCTTTGTTTCTTCGGCTACCCCAGCTTCACGGCAACCATAATGGCTGCCTCTCCTCTTTGTTGCTGGATGGGATGGAATCCTTGCATCCATCTGGAGAGCCACTGCTCTCCACGACCTGCAGGGTGCCCCTCCTTTCTTCGTCACCCCTACACAGGGTGACTTTAGTCCCTTGGGGGGGCCCTCAACGAGGAGGATTCAGTGCAAATTTGCGGAGACCTGCTCCTCGCATCCAATCTTGCCGTGATGTCAAACCAGAAATCAAGATATTAATCTGTTGAACAAGCTGGAAGATCAACTCTGAAGATGCATCATGGTTAGGACATTATTTGGGCTAGAGTTAGCCACGTCTTCTTTTTTTCCTTAATTTTAAAAGCCTCCAAGGTATATAAACTGTAGTCAAGCTTGCCTACTTTAAAATGTGTGAACTTGAACATCTAGAATTCCCAGTATGGCTGGCTGGGGAATTCAGGGAGTTGGAAACCACACATTTAAAGTCGCTAAGATTGAAAAACACTGCTTTTGATGTTGAATGAGTGCACCCCTGATCTAAAAGAATTCTGCTTCAACTCTTTCTCCTCAAATTTCTCTACCGCTTTAGAAATTTACCACTTCTCCATTTTAGAATTTAAATAAAATGAAGGCTCTATTGTAGCATTTGGGAACTAGGAATAATCCCATTTCAATTATTCGAAATAAAGCTCAGTCCTACTGATGTTAGCTAAATAATGCCTACCTCCATTTTAAGATATTTGGATATGCAACACAGCTGAACTTTTGAATCTTCACTTACAGCACTTCTACTTGGGATGGCATTTATACAGACAAGAATCTTGATTGTATTATCACTTTTTACATTTATTTTGTAAGCCCTTTCAAACAAAACCTTTTCTTTGAGTTTCAAAAATAAGACAGAGACGTACTTGTGCTTATCTGTTGCAGCATGAAAAGGGTTTTTTTTTCTTGTTTACTTTTAAACTGCCACTTTTAAAAGCAAGACAGTTAATTTTTTCTCTCTTTTGTCCTATTTTATATTCCATTCTTTTGTCACCTTTAGCTTTCAGCTAGCTTAACATCAACTGTTTCTTCACACTTTGAAGTATTTCCTCATTCATTTACATTTGTTTCTTTTTTTACTCATTTACATTATATAAACAGAAAGTGTTAACAATGCTGTCTTTTACTGCCTAACCAGCTTCTTGTCTGAATTTTAGGGTTTTTTTTTATACATTTGTATAAAGAAATGTGTTACATTGTTTGCGACTTTCTCAGAAAGATTCTAGGTTTATTATCTTTATAATTAGAAATTAAGGATACATGGAATAATAATTAGGTAAAGATTACTAGGTCATAAGAATATTAAGCAAAAACACAAGAGTTCTGACACATAAGAAATTGAATCCTTAATTTCCCCAAACAGTCATGTAACTACCTGCTCCCTTTTTCCTCTCAAATAACAAAACTGTGTTTATTACTTTCAACTTTGTTGGTGTATTCCTGGCTGTATAAACCTTGGGTAGAACAAAAAGGGATGAGGAATATGTTTCCCTGCAGAGAAGTTACAATTTCATATTATTTCATAATTAATATTATGAACTTTTTATGTTTATAAAGATGAAACTATGGAGTTCAAAGTGCTTACTTAAAGTGCTCATTAAGTTTGCATAATATTTATAGCTATTGTTTCTTAATACGGCAATTCTAAACATTTATAAAAAGTAAATCCCACTGAACACTGTAAAACACAGGTGTCAAACTCACAGCATCACACTGCTGTCACATGACATACTGCAACATTTTTCCCTTTTGTGGAGCTGGGGTGGGAGTGGCCTGCGCATGATGCATCCAGCCCGTGGGCCACCAGTTTGACACCCCTGCTGTAAAACGTCTTATAAGGCTGCCCTGTTTCTTGTTAGTCTTCAGCTAGTCTTATAGTTCTCCCTTTTACACAAATTTTGAATAGGCAAAGGTTAACTAAATTTATTATTTATGTATTCAAATATTTATCCATCCATCCATCCATCTAGCTATCTAGCTATTTATCTAATTTACATAGCTGCCAATTTCCCCAAAAGGAATTTTGGTTGGCGCAAAATAAATCAAACAGCCAAGATGCTTTCACTCTGTCTAAAATGCAGTATCCTTTGGAATATCTCTTAACTCCAAGAGATACTTTTTAAGTATCTACTGTGGACTGTGGGATCTAACAATTAAGTACAATCTGCCAATTGTGGGATCTAGCATTAAATATCCAACAATGCATTATGGGGTCTATTTCTTGTTATTGTATTCTTGAGAATCATTTTGGTATATCCTTAACCTTCATATACAATATTATTCTGTGACTAAAGATATGACAAGCTGAAAATGCAATGGCTTTGTGCTCTTCGGTTTGTTTGTTTTTCTACTTCTCTGTTTCTGTCTCATTCGTGTAGCTTTGTGGGATAGCAATGGCAGAAATATTTCATTCCATAATCAGAACTGAAATCAAAGTAACTCTATGGAAGCAATGAAGACATATTCTACAGGAAAGTCTGTTGGAATGAGACTTGGGTAGAATATTGCCTTTCTTCTAAATGGCCTCATTACTGTTGTGATAGTGAATTGAAGGAGATATTTTGCATGCTGCTCAGAAAATCAAATTTAATGAAAATATTGGCTCCCTCTAACATTTTTATTCATTGAAGTCTTACAATGCATTCCCGGCAAATGGAGTCTAGCATGATCAGGAATTCTTTATATTCTATCCAGCCATGCCTGGATAATAACTATCGCAGAGTTAATTTATACAATAATTTCATTTTATAAAAGTATGGAGAAGGATAACAAGGTTATGTTCATGTTTCAAATTTCATTTTCAAAATCCAAAAGGGATTGTCTGTGTTGATTGTCATTTAGTACCAAGAAATCTTGGTTTAGCCTAATGAATAAGCATTAGTTTTCTAAGATTGCCCTTGTCCCCAAAGATCCACTATACATTTGGAATGGTTTCATTGGAGCATAAACAACTTTAGTTGGTGTTTTATTTCTTGCATAGAAATACCTTTTATTGGTCTTGCTTGTTTCTTTCATTTTTTCCTTATTTGATTAATATAACAACAAATCTGAGATCTTCCTAATATATCTGCAGTTATTAGGATTTAACAACTTGACATTGGCATACAGTTGATAAAATATTTATTTTGTTACATGCACATTCATTCATTCATTCATTCTGCTGCAGATAGAAAGCATTTCCATCACTCAGTAGCATGAAATGGAAAAGAATTGGAGGAAAGCAAGACAGCCGAAACAGAAGCCATAAGACAAAATTTGGATGGATCAAAAGATGGGAAAATATGGATAGTGATAACCAACAATATTTCAGTATTATTCAGTGGCTAAAAATAAATAATAATAATTTGATCACGCTACCAAGAGCTAGATTACATAGAGGCATATCAAGAGCATCCTTTGCTTTTGACAGAATAGGATGAGGAAACTATTTGATGAGCCAGAATGACAAATAAATTAGTAAACCTTGTTAGGTTTAGATACGGGTAATCTGATGTGGTGTCAGTAGATAAAGCCAACCTCCCCAAATTGTTTCATTTCATTGGAGAACAAGATAACTGCATCACCACTTCTAGTATTCAAAAGCTGAATGGATTAAAAGTTGATTCCTACCTCAACATGGACAATAACATTCATTAATTCATTCTGTCAACTGAGTCTGACCATAAAATTGCTAAGAAACAAAACTTGGTGCATATATATAGTACAAACCCCCAAATGGAAGAAAACAACAACAATCCGACATTCAATCTCTATTAAATATTAGATGATACTTTTCCAGGAGACATAGTAAATCTTCCATTATAAGCTCTTGAAAAGAGCCAGAGCTTCATGTTCCTCCGGAAAGTTAACATGATCCTCCACAACACCTGAGGGCAATGGAGGCAGAGGTTAAAGATGCAAAGCACAACTTTCTTTGAGAAGGGGATAATTGGGGTGACTCAGGAAGTAAAAGCTAAGTACTGTAGCTAATAGCTTTTTCTTGAGGAGTTTCTTCAGACTTTTGCCTAATGATAGACCAGCCATGGTGACAGAAGCACGGAATAATTATCATACAAAGCCAGCTAAATCTCCTAGGAACAGGGTTAGGGAACTTTCTCTACAAACATCTTAGAAAGTTCCCAGAAGCCATTGGCAATGGTGGATGAGAACTGCTTGGATTCTATGGATTCCCTTTGGCCTCATTATTCTTCATTCTTTCTTCAAAAGATTAATCAGATTGATTTTTTTTTTTCTGGAGAGGATCAGATATATATCCAATATTATGGTGAGGAAGGAAACATGCTACAGGTAACTAAGCAGTGCTGGAAAAAAATCTGGCACTATGGAAGAGATCTCTCTTCTTTACAAAAAAAGAATGAAAACTGTATAATTTGATGCAGGGCCTTTGGGGATTGGGAGGTGTGAGAAAAAGCCAGTGATGTTAAGGATAAGTGCTGAGGGGATTATTCTGCCTTAAGACAAACAATGTAAACGTGCTGATATTTTATAGTGTGTTGTGCAGGAACAGTTATAACGACTGTCAGAACAATAATAGGATTCTACTAGGAGTTATTCAAAGTGAAAACAAGAGCATAGGTCTATTCATTGAAGTCCAGAGTTGAGACTCCAATTTGGGGAATGGGACCAGCGCCTCCCAGTTTATTGATAACCAGACCAGTGGCTTAAGGTAAGTTACTAGAGCCCCATGTGGCAGATACAGAGAAATATTTCATTGGTTTTTACCTACCAGTGTAGCTACAGAGGTAAACAGATGCTTCACAAGAATGGAAATCTTGTTTGTATTATCTTAAATATAGCCTACCCTGAAGGTGATCCATATCTGAGTGATGTTGGGGGGAGGGGTTTGCAAGGGAGGGAAGATTGGGTGGTTGGGCTGTCTAATATTAAAGTTCCTTTCATGTGCCTCACATCAGGGACTTTGATAAACAATTATTAGCAGTAGATCCATCCAAAGATGCTTCTGTGTAGAATCTGCATTTTCTGTGCTATCTGATCTCAGCCCTAGCAAGGAGATGATGGCAAACTTTTCCAAAAAAGACCATGTCGAGAAAATTGCAGGAATTAATCTAGGCACTTGCCAGGATCCAAAAACTGACTGTGAGGACTCTAAAAAACCAAACTAGGCTTCATTCATGGTGTCCTGCAAACACAATGACTGTGGTTTTCCAACACAATATCAGAAGAAAGCAGGTGGGTACCTTCTATCTATATAACAGGATGATTGTCTCCCTATGCCACCATGATTGTAAGCAGAAAAAATATTTTGGGTATTAAAACATGCTTAGCATACAAACTTCATATGCTCCACTCAAGGTTATCAGGTGTGATCTAGTCATAATACACTTTTGTAAAGTTTATAATTGTTTTTATTTTATTTTAACCCTGTTCACAACACAGAGTCACTTGTTGAGATAGGCAGCCATATAAATGGAAGAATAAATGAATAAATGAATGAATGAAGTTGGTATTCTAAATTCAACAGATTGTTATAAAAAAAATCATTTGTTTACACACAATATATGTGCTATATTTTGATTCTGTTTACAACATGGGTTACATTTGCAGTGTAGCTGCAAACTGCCTAATAGTAAAATAATTATTTTCAGTGTCATCACAAAAATGTCAAGACACAGGCAGGAGTGCTTAAACCAAGAGAAGGTGTTTTGTTGACCTGATCTATAGGTACATCTTGCTTGACTGCCTTCACGTATCTTAGATATCAGACGGCTTGATCTGGAGATGCCAGAAATTGAACCATGAGCTTATTTACAGAAAATATGTGTTCTGCCTCTGGGTTGTAGCTGCAAGTCCACAGCTTAACATTATCGTATTGCCATAAGAAGCAAAAGGAAAATCCATTCCCAATTTCTAACACTGAAGAACAGCAGCAATTTAACGGACTTTGCATTGCAACTTTCAGCTTATCTCCCGCATGTGAGCTGGCTGGAGTTGAAGCCTGCTTAAGAAACCTGTTTTCAAATTGGATTGTAAAGCAAAATTAGCAGAAATGGCAAAAACAGACCTGTTTGGTCAGGTATGAAACAAGTACTTTTATAAAAGACAAAATCTTTTATGGATTTTTGTTGTTGTTGAAAATGGGGGGAAGTCAAATGGTGATTCTTGGATTTGCTGATTGAACGAGGGATTGAATATGAGTCAGAAGAGATCTTTGTATTGTAATATAATCTTAAAGAAGGAGAATGGATAAGCTTGTTTGCAGTTACTGCCCAAAAAAAATGGAAGTCACTTCTTCAATTATCTTTTTCTTTAAAAAAAAAAATTCTCTAACTGCATTACTGTTTGCAGCCCTTCCTTTATCTTTCTTTTTTTTTCTTGTTTACCTTTTATCTATGTAAAATGACAGTCCCCTTGTAGAGGAGATGAGCAAAAATATGAGACAGAAACCATGGACAAAAATTGTTTTACAACCAGTAAGGAACACCGATAGACATACACAGTAATCTAGCATCATTGTGTCATGCAGAGTACATAGACAAGTATGGATGTCAGACAAGTTCATTGTATTCCAAAAATTTGATCCTGCATCCCACTTTGAACAGAGACCATTATAAACACGCTCATGATCAATAGCATTGTGTCATGGTTTATAAAGACATACTATTTGTGGATCAAAAGTCATTCAACGGTGTAATAAAGGTTACAACCCCAGGTGGATATGCTGTATGTTATGAAAGAATAGTTGTGGCAAGTATACAAAAAATGAAGGGAACTGCAGCTGCATACATTGACTGCTATAAACTAAGCAGCCAAGCAAAGGCAAAGTCACACTTGGTATCTGCGTAGGAAGCACACAGAAAAATATATTTCCCCCTTAACAGGAAAGCAAGCACTGATTGCTTTCCTTTCTGTGGACAAGTGATTTCATAACTGGGGAAAAAAACTGAACAGTTTTACACTGTCTTCTTCCTGTCACATGGACTGGAATTTGAAACCTAGCAGGATTCTTCTCAATTTTATCCAGTCTCAAAAATGTTCCAGTTTCTGTTCTTCTGCTAAACGTACTTGGGAGAAAAAAATAGGGAGGCTTACAGTCACTTAGGTTAGGAGGGAAAACTGCAGAACCCTTATCGATTTTGTCCTTTTTTTTTTTTTTTAAAGCAAAGGAATCCCTAGCATTATATCATTACCAAACCTGGTTTTCAAAATAAACGGTCCAGTTTTTCATGGCTGGCAAACTCAGTGCAAAGCAGCAGCAGCGGCAGCCAAGTGACATGACAGCATCTGTGTAGGTTGGAATGAAGCCCATCAGGTGGATCAGCAGATGGTATACATTGAAAATGATGCCCTTTCCAAGTAGTAGGCAGCCCATCGATGCAGAAGCAGAAGCAGAATATGTGGAGCATCCTTATACATGCTCCACTTCAGGACTTACTTGTTCAAATGACATAGTACAAAGACAAAGTATATGTAGAAGCTCCCTGGCATCTTTCCTGGTATTTTAAAGGACATGATGTAGCTGATCTTGAAAAGATCTCCGTATGAGGCAGATTACTTGAGCAATGTGCCTTTAGAAGACAATGTACTGAACTGAAATGGAATAGATAAACCAACTTCCTCAAAGACAAAACTGGTGGAATAGATTCCTATCTTGCAATGCTCAAGTTCAAAATTAGATTTGTGGGTTATGGAGAAAACTGCCAAGATTCAAGCAGACATTGTAGGCGCCCCAGCCTAATTAATTGAGGCAAACACTAAACTTTATGACCCTGTAGTCCCTTCACTCGGGTAGAGTCGGGATGACTGGATAAAGCTGAGCGTTTACTGGCCAAATGCCCTTCCTGGTGCCTACATGGAGTTTACAGCAGATTTTTTTTTTTTACTTTGAGCCCTAGAACAGAAACAACTGCTACTACCTCAGATTGAAATCTCAACTTTTGAAATGGGAGGCAAGCATCTTCATCACTAGGCCACCACGCCACTAATTGAGGCAAACACTAATGGATAGAAATATAATAAGTGATATTGTTTAGTTTGTTTTATTTTCTACCTTGCTAAACATTTTCATGCTCTCTGCGAAAAAGAAAAGTGCTGGAACTGGAACCAGTTTTTGCAGTAGTATTTTTCCATCATTTAAAAAAAAAAAGTCTAATTTGACTTTTCTTCTATTGAAACTATTCTATTCTCTATTTTGAACTTTTAGTATGAGTAACTTAAAATTAAATTGTTTCATAAATAGTGAAAGAGTACAGAAATAGATGACAATATTTCAAATGGAAAGGTAGATTTCTAACTATGTGTATTTTAAATGTATCTTTGCAACCTCACCTATTCAGTATTGCCCAGGGAATCCGGCTCTGCTCTGCTGAGTTAATGCTACCAGATTATATTAACTGCTTGCTTTTTGTTTTTAAATTTAATGGCCCACTTTTGAAGCTGTAGGGGAGTTTTAATGCTAATGGGAATATATTTGCAATTGCCATTGCCTGGTTTTGCCACCTAGCTGGTTTTATGACCAGTTTATTTTTTTTGAGCTAGCTTGCATGTTATCCAGTGGGCAGTTTCACATTTTTTTAATTCTAATTTATAGCCCATTCTATCCCTTGGGCTCCAGTTGATTAGGAATCATATTAGCAAAAAAAGAAAAAAAATCCTTACCTTTAAGGCAAACAATTAATAGACCCAGCAAGAAAAAAGAGGTCAAACAAAACAAATCAGAAAACATTTAATCATGCTATTTATAAATAGACTATCCTAGAATTTAAGAAGCTGTCCTTTTACACTCACTCTTCTTTGTACCTGTTATTTGCTATTTTTCTCCCGTACACAGCAGTAAATTCTCACTCACATCTTGGGAAAAAGGATGGGAGTAGTTCAGTTTCTAATCTAGGGTAGGTAATGATAATGTTAAAAAAATATTCTGTTTAAATTTAACAAATCAGAATGACCTGCATGCTCCTGAACATATTTAATTTGCATATGAGTTAGCAAACCTGCTAGAAAATCACAATCAATCATACGTTCTCCTTATGTCTAAGCTGGGCATAGTTTAGGGTTTAGTTTAACTCATGGTTTATAAACAAGTCATAATGCAGAAGCTGTCAAAACTTACCTTCTCTTCTAGCAGTTTTTGGTTGGCATTGGCTATACTTCTGGCTTGATTTCTCATTTGTGTGAATAGAAGTATGATTTAGCATCTTGTCAAGTACTGTTGGCTTGTGCAAGAAACTAACAGTATAATCTGCCAAATTTGCATAGCTTAGGGCTAAACTAGACATGACTTTAAATGAATGCCTTTAACATTCACATTGTTGCAAATAAGGTTGGGATGAAAACTGGAGCACCATTAACACATTTATTCCTCCTCTGAAACCTCATTGATGCTGATGGGCATTTTATCCTACTGCTACCTTTGAGAAGTGATTGTCTTCAAGACCACAGGAGTAAAAGGAGCAACTTTACATTTCCCACCTTGTATTTATTATCTGCTATCTTGTTTTCTTCCTCTATGCTGTTCTCCAAATGCGCTATTCTCCCAATGGATGCTGCATTCTAAAAGCAAAAACACAGTTAATGTCATATCTAGATTAACTATAAATTGAAAGGTTAAAACACATCAATAGGTACTTGGGAATTCTGGGAGTTGAAATCCACAGATCTTAAAGTTGTCAGGTCTGAAGAATTCTGGTCTAGATTACCTTTGCAGCCTTTTCCAACTGAATGATGTTATGAATGGCTTTTATCATGGCTTTATCCCCCTAAGCAGTGTAGCTTGTGCCATCTGAGATTCCTTCCTTCCAACATTATTTTTTTTCATTCTAGGACAAGTATCTGTCTAGCTCTGAACCTATTGTAATCCATTCCCCCCGCCCCCCAAAAAAGGAAAAATAAAATTTCACAAACAAAGCAGTATTCTAGGATGAGAGCTAAAAGCTCAGTGTTGCAATAGTTCCAATTCTATATGGACCACAAGTTTTGGGAAGCAGTGGGGGTGGAGTTTTTCTGTGGTCCTTAACTAGTGAAGGTGTCCATGCGTTTTCTCTTTCTGTGCACTGAGATATCTTTTACATGATGATTGTCCAGTCAGCAGCTTTCTCTTGTCTCCCAAGGTCATTTCCACAGCACCCTCCCTACACACATGCTGTACCTCTTCCTTGAAACAACTCTGAAGATTCAGAGAGTCCACTTAGTCTAAAATAGTGTGGCTAGATTGATATCAGGACTGATTATAGTGAACCCAGTTTTCTGCTTCTGAAAACAATTCCATGAGTCATTTTTATACTTCCAAAAGTAAGTTCAAGGCGCTTGTATTTACCTTTGCAGTCTTACAATATTTATGATCTGAATATCTGAAATAAAACTTTCTATTATGGCAATGCAAGCCATTCAGAAAGTTGGCTTGTGAAATGCCTTGCGAAATCCACTGTTCAGATCATCAAAGCAGGAGGATCATATCGAAGTCTTCTTTTAATATTCTTAAGTGTACAGAAAACCAGGAAATGGCCTCCAACATACATACAAGTTCAGAAAAATTGAGAAAGAGCCTTGAAGAGATTCAGCTGCCTCAAGACTAGAAACAATGGGTTCAGAGGGAAATTTCTAAACAGTTGTCTGTTCAGTTGAGCACACTTTTAATATGCAGATTACTAGATATATTGGGATCACAGTATAACCGCTGTAATCCTGGTTTGCATGATCAAATCTGATTGGGCATTTTAAGGAGTTAAAGTTTCAGTTCTACCAGAGACCACTGTATTGGGGAACGTAAACTTAATCTGTACCTCAATTTATGATTTTTTTAAAGCTTTTGTTTCATGATAACTTGAGGAAACATGTCTATTTTTTTATCAGTTGACTGAGGGCATGAGAGTTAAGTTTGGATGAATATTCCTGTGTAATATTCCTTTGGAACAGTAGATTGTCTATTGAATAATTCCCAGGAATACTTTTTTTTTTTTCATTATTCAAGCAGCTGTAATGAGAATGTGTTCTGGGTAATGGGCCTGTCTTCCTTTTCACACTAAAATCCAAGTCACCATTTCACTTTTTTCTTTTTCTTTGGCAGTAAAGGCTTGAAACATAGTCAACTCTACCCTTGTCAAAGGATAGCATAGATTGGGTTTGAGTTCTGTTTAGAACAGTATAACTAATTCAGAGTGTCCCAGAACTGTGTGCGGCTCCATTAGTTCATGAATCAACAGAAATGTGAATATCTTTTGGTCTAAATGCCTGGTATATTTGCTGGTTCCCTCTTCTCTCCTCTTGCCAATTTACTTCTGAAGCTAATTACTAAAACCAGGCTTGCTACTCCTCAGGGATGAAAACTGCTATTGTTACTCTGTCTTGGCTCCATTGGCTTTATACACTTGGAACACACTCAAATCCTTGTGGAATGTGGCAGGATAAAAATGTACTATAGCGAACAGATGCCTCTACACAGTGTGCCATGTCTTATTTGCTCTATTATTCCTACTTCTCCACAACCAGTTTTGTTCCACTGCATCATTTCAAAAGTTGAAAAACCCAAAGCATTGGCTTTAGAATTAGTGATATGCAGATTGGCCTAAATCAAATCTAAATCTATTCAATATTTATTTATTTCTTTGTTTGTTTGTAAATTTTATATTGCCATCTACTCATTCATGATGACTCAAGGCAGCTTACAGGAAATAAAAACGCAATATAGAAGAAATAAAAATAATAAAAAATAAAAATAGTACAATAATAATCCCTAATCCGCACCCCACCCCAGCAGCAACACCCACTCATACCAGCCAATTAATGGGCTCCATCCCATTCTGGATTTCCCAGAACCACATCTTCACAGCCTTCCAAACGAGTATCAGAATGGAGGTCACTTTATTGAAGGATGATGCTCCAGAGGGAGGGAGCCACCATAGAGAAGGCCCTTCTTCTGGGTCCTGTAAGATATACCTCCTTAGTGGATGGGACTCACGAAATTCCTTGCTTCCCTGTTCTAGTGGGTCAGGTGGGTGTGACCAGCAAGAGATGGTCCCTTAGATAACCTGGTCCCAAGCCATGAAGGGCTTTAAAGATGACAAACAGCACCTTGAATTGCACCCAGAAGCAAATCAGCAACCAATGCAGCTCCTGCAGGAGAGGTAACACATGTGCACACTGAGGTCTGCACAAAACCATGTATGCCACTGCATTTTGCACTAACTGGAGCTTCCAGATGCTTTTCAAGGGCAGCCCCATGTACAGCGCATTGCAGTAGTCAAGACTGGAGGTAATTAGAGCATGAGTGACTGTGAGTAGGATTACTGCTCCAAGAAAGGGCATAACTGATGCACAACCCACAATTGAGCAAATACCTTCCTGGCCATGACTGCCATCTGCTCTCCGACAGAAGTTGCAAGTCCAGGAGAACCCCCAGATTACACACTGGGACTGTTTGGAACAGTGCCACCACATCCAAAACCAAAGGTGGCAATTCTCCATTGACCAAAGAACCCCAGACCCAGAATCACTCGGCCTTGCCAGAGTTCAGTTTCAGCCCATTGCTCCCCATCCAGCCCCTAGTAGACTCCAGGCACTGCGGGAGGAAGGTCACAGCATCACTTAACTGACCATAGGCTGAGATATATAGCTGAGTATCATCAGCATATTGATAATGTCTTAGTCCATGGTGATGGATGATCTCACCTAATGGCTTCATGTAAATGTTGAATAGGAGCAGAGACTACCGAGCCCTGTGGGAACATGCAAAGCAGTGGGCAAGGGTTGGATCTCTTGTCTCCTATGGTATTAACACCAACCTGGAGCGGCCACGGAGAAAGGAAGTGAACCAGGATAGTTCAACCATGGTATCCTTCTGGAGTAACTTTGGGGATTGGGAGTGGGGGGGGGTTGATAGTATTAAAAGCTGATGAGATGTCAAGCAGAATTGCTCTCACATGTTGCAATTGCTTATGTAACTATCCCAATTTATATATCCTCCCGTATACACCTTGGTGAGTACTTTTCTAAATTTATTTCTTTTTTCCAAACATATTTAGGAAAATTATACTATATTGTAGAAGATTCTGTGTGGGCAATTCACATTATTTTGCTTTCACAAAGAACAATGGAGTGTTTTGTATTTCTACTTACATTTATGGTTAGAGAAATAGGCATTTTCCTCATCCTTGTCATTTTCATAGCCTCTCATTTTCTTATTTGCTTCTCACCCTTTTCTTTATTCTGCAATTATTTTAAAAACTCCTTTGGAAAGTTATATATTTAAAATGTGTTAAATTATTTTTAAATTCCACTGTAGTTCCCTAAAAAAAAGCCATTGTAAAAATTATTAATGACTAAATAATTTTCCGTAGTACTTGGGGTGTAGAAGAACTTTTGAAGGATAACATTCTGGTCTGCAAAATTTAGATTATTGTATTTTTCATCAGTATTGGTAAAAATTGTGTTATAAAAGTTTACTGCTTATATGCGTTCATTCATCACTTTTCTTCTTGCTGTTGCTTTTTTTCTTTCTCCTTAGGGCTTTATGGATATTGACCTGGGGAAATTCAAAGAAAGTGGAGCAAATGTGACCGGATTCCAGTTGGTGAATTATACAGACACCATCCCAGCCAGGATCATGCAACAGTGGAAGAACAATGATGCCAGGGAACAACCTCGGGTGGACTGGAAGAGGCCAAAGGCAAGTGGTACTGAAAACCATTTGTTTGAGGAGGTGTTAATGCCATTTTCTTGTTCCTTGTTCCAGACTAAGGTTTAGGGCTCTTTTTTTCCATAGCAACTTACAGCAGAATTGGTTTCAGTGAAGTTAAATTATAGAAAACACTGTTTGCTTTTGCTAAACTAGAGGGGACTTTTGAAATGAAGAATGCTCATTTTGAAGCACACAAATGTGCATACACGCACATGAATCAGTGTAGTAATGTGGTAGTAAGGTTTAAGTAAGGTTTAACTGGGAGCAGGTTTAAGCAGATCCTTCCTTATAAACAGAAACCAGCTGGGTGATTTTGGGCCAGTCACTGTCCCTTGGAGTTAAACTGGAAAATAAAAAAAAACAACTCTATTTCCCAGACTAACATTGTAGATTATGGTCTGTAACCTTCAGTGGCGATGCTTTCACTCGAGTAGATAATAATACACATAGGACATATACATACACAACCAATGGTTGGTCAGTCAGTCAGCCAGGGTTTTTTTATTATCATTATTGCTTACTATTGTTGTCGTTGTTGTTGTTGACTGGATTTGGTATTTTTAATCATCCCATTCCAAGGACCTGGGATAGGCAGTTGTTAATGTATGGTCACAAAATGTAAGCTGTTCGAAGTAAAGCTGCCTTTTCCAATTGATTGATGCTGGTGGTGTTCAAGTGGCGTTCCGTATCTTTTTTGCATTTCACCCAAGGGACCTGTCACCATTTATTAATATAATTATTTATATTATATTATAAATTTATATTAGTTGTGTTTATATTATGTCTAAGTAAAATTACGTAGAATAGGTATTTCAGTCTGTAGGACCTCAAAATATATGCAAATGAAATTAATAAATAATTTATTATTAAGCTTACTATATGTGCTGCCCTTCTCACCGAAGGCAAGTACAAACAAAATGCAAAAGGATACAGCAATGAGTTCCCCCTTAATAATGGCTTAACACTGCATGAACACTAGCATATATCCGTAACTATTCCCACTTAGTTTTCCAGATTTGCTTAACTTACAGAATATTCAGACAGAATGCCCATATACTCTTTGGGATATCACACTCTTGGGGAATTCTGACAGTCAAAGTGCAAGACATCTATGGGAAATTAAGGAAAAATTATCTGTAATTTTTTTTTCTCTAACATTCAGTGTTAGTGCTCAGAGAGAGAATATATCTTAGTTCTTTTGGGTTGTTCGGAAGCAATATTGCATGTAAGTAGGATTTCAGTCTTTAAGTAACTTACATGTATTAATTAGCATTGGGATAACTAAAGGAAATTTCATGCCTTGTTCTTCTGTTTGGGGGACTCTATAGCAAATTATTTAATTAGTGGGTTGCTGAATTATTGCTTTGTGCTGAATTGAATAAATATATGGTGCTATGGAATCTTTTGAACAAATTATTTTTAAAAGAGAGTTCATCCTCAGAAGTTTGCGTAGATGTGATAGAAAGATACATACTCTGTTGCTTACCTTCTCATAGATCCTTCATTGTGAAAAACTAAGTTCTTTTTCTCACCTTACTGGGAGAATATTTTAAAGATTGGTAAGTTGTATAGTAGACTGAATATAGCAGGGAAAGAGGGAGAGGGAGGGAGGGAGATTTTCTGGATCTTTCATATTAAGGCAAACTGTTTTTGTTTTGCTTTTTAAAGATAACCTGCACACCCAGAAACCCATTTTGTCATGATGCAAATCTTGAAAACAGTTAAAGACAGAGTCCAAGGCTTTAACTTCCTATGTTTAATTTTCTAAAACCTGCAGCAGCAAGTCCTACAAATATTATAATGCATTGGATCCAGATTTATCCTGTACCCACTTAAATGAAACCCACTGAAATCAAGTTGTCATTATTATTCTGGATATCTTCTATTTTCATCAAACAGAAATGACTCTCAAGGTAGAACAGATTAATTAAAACCCGGCTGAAAGCAAAATTAGCATAATAAGTAGGTTGTGCTTTGGAGTGTGCAGGAGTGCAAACTACTTAAAGCAGCTGCAGCTTTTCCCAGGAAATTATAATTGTCATCAATATTATTAGGCATAAAAATGTACCTACGGAAGAGCATGCAAGTCACCATTCAGCTACATCTAGCAAAATTCTCTATGGCTTCTCATGGCTTGTCAGTTCCAGCCAAATTGGTATTTTAGCTCAGATCCCAAGAGACAATATGATATAGTGGCTAAGGTGCTGGATTTTGAGCTGGGAGGCTCTAATCTTCTAGATATAGAAGTTGGCTGGATGGCCTTGGGCCAGGCATTCTCTCTCAGCCCAAATCATTGTCAGGCTCCTGTGATAAGCTGATTGAAAATTAAAACTCCTCCTTGCCTCGTGCACTGACAGCTTTACTTTGAGAATTGCAGCAAGCCATGCAAAATAAGTAGTTCCTACAAGTGCTAGGATAAATGCTATGAATAGCAATCACAACTTCAGTTCAAAAACCTATGAAATAATGCTGCTCTTTATTTTCGAAGCACCCAGTATTACTTAACATAGTTATTTTTGTGACACATTAAGTTGACATTGATATTAAGCAAATAGCAGTCTGGGGTGGTTGAATCCTGGAAATCGAAGGTTTCTTGGTTCCTGTTTTGGGAGAAGGAACAAGCATTTCCCAAATCAAGCCTAATAGCCAACATGCTTATTTTAATATATTTTCTAGTACACATCTGCTCTTACGTATGATGGGGTTCGGGTAATGGCAGAAGCTTTTCAGAGTCTCAGAAAACAACGAATCGATATTTCCCGTCGTGGGAATGCTGGGGATTGCCTGGCAAATCCAGCTGTTCCTTGGGGACAAGGGATTGACATCCAGAGAGCTCTACAACAGGTTAGACAATAAAACAAAATTTAATCCTGAACAGATTATAACATTGTTAGAATATTTGAATTGCTATTCATTATTTCATGGATTGTAAATCTGTATTCTGTTGTACTAGAAACAAGGATGATCACTGAACAATTTATACTGAAATTGAATTTCTAAACTAGTCTTGATAAATCACCTTATTTGGGAAAAGAAATCTGACTGTGAACATTTGTGGAGGGGGAGTGCATTTTCTTTCTAACTATGGATCCTGAACTTATCAAGTTTGAATTAAAATATTTCAGCAACGTAAAATAGGATTACAATAGAGAATTCATTATGCTTTCTTTTTTTTTATAAGTGGATGCTGGCTGTGTCAAAGATGCAGAAATAACATTATATAATTATTCCTCAATTATATTGTATCAGATTGATGATGAGTAACATGTTTGAATGCTTCTTGTAGATAAAAGCTAGGTTGTTAGAAATAAGTTACATCAACTGCTTTGTCCCTTAATTTATTGTTTTCCATTGTACCAGGAAAAAAAAATCCTATTAAGATTTTGCATTAAAACAGAATCTGTATATTATACAATATGTGCAATCCATTCAGTACTGGTATTAAGAGAAATTTATTGGAGGCACTTAACATTTCAGTATTAAAATGTTCAAATTCTGAAAATGTTGTGAGAAAAGAAATATCTATGGGCAGAACTTCATAGCTAGGTTGCTCTTCATGGCAGTGAGCCAACAATTTCTGGAGGGAAGGAGGAATGGGTGACATTCCAGCCTACTGCAAACACAATCTTTCCTTGTGTTTTGTTGTTGTTAATTTGAAGGTAGTTTTTTTCATAGTTAGGACTGGCAACTCTGTTGCTAAGCAAATTATTATTAACCCAAACAATACATGACTGCCCCACTTAGCGACAGCAGTTCCCGCAGTCCCAGTTGCATTTGTTATACAAATTACGTTAGACTTCACATGTCCATGATTTGTGATCTGCAAGTTTCTCGATTCCCTTTATTTGTCGTAAACCAGGTGGGACGGTCACAAATGGTGATCACAGTGACTATCAAAATTATGCAACAGTTGCAAGTAGTGATCATGTGATTGCCAGGATACAGTGATGGTATTAAGTGCCAGAATTGGTTATAAATCACTTTTTTCAGCACCATTGTAACTTTGAATAGTTGCTAAACAATTGACCTTAAAGTCAGGACTAGGTGTACTTTATAAATCCTTTATAGTTTAGATGATGGGGACAATGATTTTGTTAGTAAGATAACTAGTAAGATAACATCAAGTCCAGATATGTGAGAAAAATTATCCTGTTTGCAAGTGTACTTTGCTTGCCCTTTATCCCCAACTGCTCTGTGGTGTTAACTGGAAAAGTGTAATGGAATGCAGTCTTGATTCTTAGAAGGGAGAGAGTAAATTCCAGAGGAACAAGAGACAAAACAGTTTATGTAATTTGTGTGAGAGAAAGAGGGTGAAGACTGCTCCTTCTAATAGTTCCCAGAGTATATGTGTTATATGGTGGAAGTAGTCTGTTTTAGTTTAGCAAGATTTCTCTCTATAGGTGAGGAACCATAAAGGCATCTGCTTAGAAGAATTGCAATGTGTCTTTCCTGGGTTTGGGAACCTGACAAAAAATCTGAGCTGGAAAGCTGAAATTACTTTCACCCAAATGAGCTTATGTCCTCAGTGCAAATGACTTGAAAAGAAAACACAAAGAAAAATCTTGATACATTCTGATGCATATATCATTTCATCTGATTTAAGAGGTTTGGAGATATATTTGGTGCAAGAATTTTGTAGCAATTGTCATCTTTTACCTGTTCCTCCTCTTTTTATAGGTGCGCTTTGAAGGACTGACAGGGACTGTCCAGTTTAATGAGAAAGGACATCGAACTAATTACACCCTTCATGTTATTGAAATGAAACATGATGGGATCAGAAAGGTAAAGCTGCTTAGGTTGGGAATGGAACTTGTTTCTGAAAACATTGATTCCCTTATGCAACTTTCATCATGAGCTAAAACATTTGCGTAAATAAGGCATAAAATGGATTTATCTCTGACACTTATTTCTGTAGTATAGGATTTGAAACCTTTTTTTCATGAATTTTTGTAGAAGTGAATTTGGGGTCTCTTCAACTTTTAGAAAGCATAATATGCAGATTCTTCACAGAGTAGTTTCTTTTTTTCTCTAAAACTTCCTGGAATCGCATATCATGAGGTATCAGGAAATTTAGGTGAGAGAAAAAGGTGCTTTGTGAAGAGTCAAATCAAAACAAATTTTATTATTGCAATCAGAGATCAACATACTTTGTGAAGGGTGCTTCTATAAGCAAATCTGTCTTTCTTAAGATTAAATAAAGTTGAAAAAGATGTCCGAGCCTCTATCAACATTTTAAGTAATCCCTACCCAACTTCACTCTGGTAGGTATTTCTACAGATTAATCTTTAATTGTTAGGAAAAGATTCTGGAATGAAAACTAAACAATAGAACATAATGGATTTTAAGACTTGCCCATCTCTATTACTTTTTAAAATTGATAATTATGTCCTATTTATTCTTGTTGTGGTATATTTAAATTTTGTAAACCCAAAATTCATCTGTCTACATTATTTGAATGTTTAATATGAATTTAAATATAAGATTTTCTCTCAAAGCATTTAAAAAAGTAAATGTATTAATCTGTTAAGAACTGTGACTTGACATCCAGAAAATGAAATTTGATAACTGATACATTTGTCAAAAAAATGTAAATCAGAACTTTTCATACAGGTATTAACAATAGATTAATTCGCAGATGATTTTGTATTGCCAATAAAACTCATCTAATCTCTGAATTAAAAAGCTACAAAGTCATTGTAAAATTTTAAGGACAATTTGTGCATGCTAATACGCAAAGGGAGAAGGTGAAAAATATGAATATCAGATCTATCTCAAAAATATTAATAATATAAAAGATTCATATATGCTTTCATTAGTCTAATGATATACACCTAAATACGCACACAAAATAGTTATGTCTTACGCTTTTCCTTTGTCTTCAAGATGTCTGGACAAAATCAATAATGCCACAAATTTTGAAATGTAAATAAATTTCAGTGTTTGAAAGATAGTGGATTTATTTTGTACAATGTTTACTATAAAGTTTCTTCACAAATATGGAATCTCAGGATATAGAACATTCAGTTTTGCCAAAGATGTACCATATTCTGTTGATCATTTCTAGATTGGTTATTGGAACGAAGATGAAAAATTTGTTCCAACCATCACAGATCAGCAAGGTGCAAATGAAACAACAACTCTGCAGAATAGGACCTATATTGTCACAACTATTCTTGTAAGTATTCTGATACTGAGACCTTTATCTCAGTAAAGCCCATCCTAATTTTGTGTTTTCCTTCATTTAGAATTGTGTACAATTACAAAAGCAACGTATTTAAAGCAGGAGCATTTTAAGACTTGCCACATAGTTGAAATTATCAAGCTTTATATGCTGGGAATGAAACTGAATAATTCATCAGATATCAATTTAGTACAGTGTCTCTCAGCCTTGGCAGCTTGAAGATGTGTGGACTTCAATTCCCCAAATTCCCCAGCCAGCATGGAAGTCAAAGTGATTTACTGTTTAAGATATTGGACTAGAACTGAGGAAATCTAGATTCAAGTCCACCTTTTCAAGAAAAATTACTTGATGGCTTTGAATCCAACTTCTCTCTCTTGACATTTCCCTTGATACTTGTGGGAATAATGAGAAAGTTTCCCCATCAAACTCCGGAGACAAAAAGTAGGATATAGAGCTAATAAATAAACAAATTCCAATAATAAGCTGCTGAAAAAAATAGACACAATAAAAACTGCATCTTTTCTTATCATTGCAATGTGTTTCATTAACATGTTTGATACCTTTCTTTTTGCTTTTCTTTTTGCTGCCTTACTCATGTATTTTTAATGGAGAAAACTGACCCTGAGAAGATACTGCAACTTTGACATGGAGAAATAAAAATATATTTTTTTAATATTTAAAAAGTCCCTAAACTTAGAGAACAAATTTAATTTGTAATAATAAATTCCCCAATTCAACATTTTCAAGAAGCCGGATAAACGTCTGACAAAACAGAAGTAAAATGAAATTTAGTCAGCCTTAAAATCTTGGAAAAGAAGCTGTCTATCATGCTATTATTCTGTAATTATCTGGGATTCCTTGTAAACATTTCATAAACAGATGTTTTATACATGATTGGCTAGAAATTCAACTTTCTGCAAATATTCACATATTTGAGTAATATGACATTTGGATAAGATAGCTATGGATATTTCTGACAGCAGCTGTTGTGATTCCTGAGGCTGAAAAAAATGTGGTGTGATTAAAGCTAGACATCAGACTTCTGTTTCAGTTAGATTTGGGCGTTAAGATATAAATTAGGTTATTATCTTTTGAAAAAAATATGTGACTTCCCTGAATGACATTTTATATTTACAAATATGTCCAGTATTGACATTTTAGGGTAAAATAAGAATTTTTTTTTGAGTTTTTCATGTAGAAGCAAGTTAAAAAGCATGTAGTTTAGAACTCCTTTTCAGTTTCTTCATTAATTTATAATCCAGAGTGTGCCTAAAAATATTTTTTCTTCAATACTAGGAAATAAATTTGTCCTCCATCTTTTGTATGCTGATGATGTAATTATTCTTTTTACAAGTTTAAGGTGTCATCTCCAAGTGCATAATATCAAGGGATATTTAAAGAAAACCTGGCCATCTACTCTAAAATAAAAGGAGTTTATTTAATAAAAAGGCATGCAAATTGTCATAAGTGAGTGATTAAAAGTATCAGTAAAGACTTCAAATATCTAAAAGTTACTTTTTCATTTATGATTGTAAGGAACAAATTAAAGATACCTTGAGCTGGTAGTAATCAGCTCATAGAGAATCCATTTCTGTTGCCCTATCAATATCTTGCCATATCCATGTAGTCATTATATAGTTCAAAAGAATATAGGCATTAAAATAAACAGTTTGTGAATAATATACATATATATTAATAGAAAATACAGAAAATCTATTATATTTTGAATCCAAAACAGTTAAATTAATTACAAAACGATACAGATGGTACCTATGCACTAAGTAAAGATGACCACAAGTACTAATATGAATCAAAAGGCATGCATAATGTATAATTCAAAATTTGGAAAACTCCAAACTCCCATCTTTAATTTATAGTTGCATCTTTTTCAACAGTATCTTCAGAATTGAAGCACCTCATAGAAATTTATAGAACAGCATACTGAGTTTTATTTTCCAGATAAGGATCCATGCAAAAAATAAAATCTTGAGAATTCTGTTCACTTTTAGTGTTGATTCTAGTCTAAAAGTTTAATTTTAATAACTCCCATCTGCCAAATATACATATTCTTTATATATTTTACTTGTATTATTATTATTATTATTATTATTATTTATTAAATTTATATACCGCCCCATTCCGAGGACTCGGGGCGGTTCACAT
>JANHFL010007602.1:208370-222820 GCA_032468155.1 Oxyrhabdium leporinum
ATTCCAGGCCTCCACTAGCTCACTGGCCGAGCTGCGTGTTGGGGTCTCAGATGGCCCAAGCTCCTCCTGGAATCTTTAGTGTTACAGTTTGAGAACTGTTATTTGGAGTAAGAATATCTAAATAATTGATAAATTCAGTATGTATATAAAAATGATAATCACTTAATGCATGAATAAAGTAAATTTTATCCACAGAATAATTTCCAATTTGCATTGGTTAATAGAATATCCTGCAATTTCAGCAAAGACATTAATCAAATTCAGCAAAGCTAGAATTAAATTACTGTACAAGACTCAGTGATAAATAATAAAATATCATCAGCAGAGAATACCAATTGATATTCTAATTAATTATACAAAAATCACAGAGAGCATAATTTTGTCTAATACCACAAGCTAGGAGTTCTAAACAAAGATCCAAAGGAAAAATGGAGATCTCTGTCTAGTAATTTTAGAGGATTTAAATGTTTTTTAAAATGCCATTTATCATCATTTTATTGAGGGTCTCATAAAGACTCTGAACTCATTTTATAATTTTCTATAAGCAATTCACATAGATGCACAAGAACCAATTTAGTGTAGTGATTAAGGCAACAGCTAGAAACCAGGAGACTGTGAGTTCTAGTCCTGCCTTAGGCACAAAGTCACTTTCAGCAATAGGAAGAAGGCAATGGAAAACCATTTCCCAAAAACCTTGCCAAGAAAACTACAGGGATTTGTTCAGGAAGACTCCAGGAGTCAACACTGACTTGAATGTGTGTGTGTGTGTGTGTGCGCACACACAGCCTGTACTACAAAATCGCAATTTTGTCTTTATTTTTATTTTAATCAACCAAATTTTCCACCAGCTGAATATTATCTGAAATGTGTCTAGCTTTGATAAAGTCCTCTTCATTATTTTGAATATATTATTTCTTGAATTTTAGATTAATTAATAAATTGGATTGATAATCAACACATAGCATATGATTTTTAGCAGGTTGTGGTGTAATGGTAATGAATCCTTCATTAAATAAAGATGATTACCTTCCGTTCTCAAAGATCCCATTAAATGAAAATATGTTTTATTAATGGACCTATCAATTAAAAGTTCTAGACCAGTGCTTTCTCAGAAACTTTTAAGATTTCCCATCCACTAGCTGGGGAATTCCGGGAATTGAAGTCCACACATAACGTTGCTGAAATCAAGAAACGCTATTTTAGATGACTTGCCAGTTTTTGCTTTGTTGCTTTCCATTGCTACGTTTTCTATTGCTTACAGCTGTTGCTGTAAGAGAACTGGGGGTTTAACTCTTATCCATTAACAAATAAATATACTTATGAATTGTTTAGTCTTGGAATAATTTTCCATAGCCTGCTAAACTGTTTCATTAATTAATATTTAATTTTGTTTTGCTTTGTTGTTTCTTATGCTTGTTGAGAGAATTGGACTATCGGTTCAAGTGATAATTATTGAAATAATAATATGGCTGAGCTTTGTAAACCAGTTGCTTTTGCCTGATAGTGCACCCATGGAATCTTCTTTATGGAATTCATTGATGATGGTGTTGGTAATAGTGGAAATGGTGGAGCTCCCTAAGCTATTCAGAAATCCTACTGAGAACATACCACCTTTGTCATAATAATGTTTTTGAACAGAACAATCAATGTGTTTAGGCACATTCTAAATTTCAGATACTTTCCTCAAAGCTATTTATTATTTACCTACTTATTTATTTCCATTTTGTACATTGATTAAATAAATGGACCAGCCATTTTAAAATTTATTTTAAATAGGAAGACTCTAAAGGAGTATGCACACTCTTTCTCCGTTACTGGAAATAATATTCTATTCTTGTCTTATCTACACTGTCTTTGGTATTCCAAAGCTTCCTATCTTTTGTATCCCTCTATAGAAAAATGACAGCTTGACCAGCAAATCTTAAGATACAAGCTTTCAGCATAATTCTGGCTTGTCATACTTATATGTTCGTATAGAGTCACAGATCCTCATGGAGCAATTCTCTGTACTATCTCCCATGTAACATCAAAATCTTCTCTCCAATTTTAAGAGGAAATCAAAAAGGGTGCATGAACATTTTAACTGTGGAAGGTAAAATGTCAGTCTCTCATGGGACCTAAAAGGATATGCTCATTTGCCTGCCTGCAGGCTGACACAAATGATATATCTCCTTTTCTTCTGTTACATAAAAATTGAGCATCATGGCTTATGATTAGGCTACCCTACCTTTTGCTCATCAGCTTGAATGACAAGTACTGAGATGTGCATGCCACCATTTATGTCTATGGAGATTCTCAGTCATCCAGGTCATGGTTGTCCCAAAGGTGCTTTTTTTTTCTGGTTTAAACCAGAAAGTCCAGTTGCGTCTTGAAAAACAGCACCTTTGGGACATGCCACCATTTAAGGATTCCAACAAATTAAAAATTATTGTAGGACTGGAGACTAAGTTCTACAGGAAGAGATTGGGAATTTGAGAGTCTCAACGTCATGAAAATATCAAGCTCAAGATTGGAATATAATAGCAGGTTTCAAGTACTTAAACAAGGTCATGACTTTATCTCCATTATCCCAAAGTGCACAAATGGAGTAATATTTAAAATTAAAAGGCAGCTTATTAATGTTGAATGTATCCTGGCAGTATTCCTAGAGCACTTCAGCGGTGGAAACTTGTGTGTTGATGTCCTTCACATCAGACACAAAGATTTTAACATTATGCAGAACAGTTTTCATTGCCAAAACATTGAAACATTGATCATGTAACTTCCTCTGTTCCTCTCAGGAAGCTCCATATGTGATGCAAAAGAAGAGCAATGAGCCATTAGAAGGAAATATGAGATATGAGGGATATTGTGTAGAATTAGCTGCTGAAATTGCAAAACACGTTGGCTACAACTACAGCTTGCAGATTGTTGCTGATGGAAAATACGGCGCTCGAGATTCTGAAAGTAAAATGTGGAATGGCATGGTTGGAGAGCTAGTCTATGGAGTAAGTTTCTAGTTCTGAATCAGTGATTATACAATATTATTATTGTATTATAAAAGCTGTTGATGCCAGAGCAACTTCAAAGGTATTGTTACTATAATTCAGCACTGGTGACCATTTGTATTCAGTTGCTGCTGTTACTTGAGATTATTCTTTAAGTAAGAGCAAGAAAAATATGAAAAACTGCTTTAAACATTTTGAATGATACCATATAGTTGACAGCAAGTCATTTGAGTTCAGCAATTTACAGTTAACTGTATATCTCCATCTTAAAATAAATGGGAAGGTGTCACTCTACTAGGATCTTTCTAAGCTCCTGAATTCTTTTTTAAGATATTAAGGAATTGAAATATCATAGATCCTATACTGGGACAGCAGTTAAAGGATCATATCAATAGCTTTAATAAGACACAATAAATAACAATTATTTACACAAAAGGAAATAGTGAAACCACACTTGGATGATTCTTGTTTTGCATTTATAAAGTAATATAAATCCAAGCATGTCTATAAGGCAGTGAATGCAGGAAAGAATATGAGATAAATCAAACTGAGACATCAAAAACTTGTAAATTGTATTTTCAAGATTTTTCAAATGGTTTGTATACATAAAAACCAAACTTCCTAGCAAACGCCCCCCCCCCCCAATAATATTCTAGTATCTTAAATATGTATAATACTGTGCTTCTTCCCCAAGCCAAGCCTTGCTATCAAAAACTTCATGTATTCTTATTATAGTATTTTGCAGATCTTCAGAACGCTCTAACACCGACCTTCCTTTCTTTTCAGAGAGCTGATGTGGCTGTTGCACCATTAACTATAACTCTAGTGCGAGAAGAAGTTATAGACTTTTCCAAACCTTTTATGAGCCTGGGCATATCTATCATGATTAAAAAGCCTCAAAAATCCAAACCTGGGGTATTTTCCTTCCTGGATCCTTTAGCTTATGAGATCTGGATGTGCATAGTTTTTGCCTATATTGGTGTCAGCGTTGTTCTCTTTCTGGTTAGCCGCTTCAGCCCATATGAATGGCATAATGAGGAGGTTGAGGAAGGCCGTGACCAACCAGCTAATGACCAGACCAATGAATTTGGGATATTTAATAGCCTGTGGTTCTCCTTGGGAGCTTTTATGCAACAAGGATGTGATATATCTCCAAGGTTAGTAATTTCTATTCAATATGCATTCTTTGGTGATGAGATTGCCTCTTCAGATGCTGGGAAATAGTCTTCTTCTGTCATCTTTTCCAACTTTAGTATAACATCTGTAGTTAACCTGTCTGATTGAAGTGGTTGAAATGGTATAATTGGCCTGATTACGTTAAACATTTGTTGAAAATAGTAGCGTTTTGGTCAAAAAGTTTCTTTTATCATTTCAAACTTTCTTAATTTCCCCATTGTTGCTGTAATACTTTCTGTTACATGCAAATCAATCCCTTTCAGAGTTTGCTTCTTGTCTTTTATATTTTTGAAATATTCAAGACAATATATAGAATATATAGATATAGATCAATCCATGGAATCCTACTTTCATTGGCACCCACAACAACTTAGACCATATCAATATTACATCCTGACATATATTTCAGCTCTTTTATTCATAATTAAATGTTGATTTCCCTGTTTGTATTAATGTTGATTTCCCTGTTTGTATTAATGTTGATTTCCCTGTTTGTATTAATGTTGATTTCCCTGTTTGTATTCATGAATTCCACCTTCATTCAGATGTTACATCCTTCTCCTTTTTCTTACTTTCACAGGCATACAGCATAGATAGTTTTCCTTCTGTCATTGTATTCATTAATTATCATTTATCACATTTTGATTACAGCTATGATCTCAGATAGTCTTTGACATATCTGCTCCTGACTGTAACATCAAAGCTGTTGTTGGAACATCTACAAACCTGAAGTACAAATTTCAGGCATGGCAAATCTATGTCTTTGCCAAGTCAGGTCTCTGAAATGCAAGCCAGATCTGAAATGTTTACTTACTTATTCATTACATCCATCCATCTCTCACAGAGCTACTCTGAGTGGTGTGCAAATAGACATAATGAATGCTCATCCACTGTTATATCATAGAAAATGCAGCCCTATTACATGTGAATCTGGCATTAACCAACAGCAGACTGAGGCTATTGTACTCAATAAGTTTATCATCCAGAAGTGAGGTCTGGAGAATTATGTCAATCTACAGATTTTCCTTTTCCTATAATGTGAAGCCCACCACCTCCTGTCATACTCCCCCTGGCCCTTGTCACCATGGAGATACATATTCCCATGCCATATTCATCTTCCAAGATTCCCACACCCAACTTCTATATTCTACTTGAAGCAAAATGGGAAAAAAGAAAAAGAATAATAATAATGAACCACTTCCTATGTTGTAGCAGTTTACTATCACTCACCGCAATACAATAATAATCACCTACACACACCTACTAATTGATTCTATACCCATTCAGACAAGCTAGCCCATGGTTAAGGCACCAGACTAGAAACCAAGAGACTGTGAGTTCTACTCCCACCTTGGCCTTGAAAACTAGATGGCTAACCTTTGTTTGCTGTTAAATTAGTAATTAGTTGTTAAGGGAATCAGGCTTCCCTATTGACTTTGCTTGTCAGAAGGTTGCAAAGGTTGATCACATGACTGCAGGACACTGCAACCATCATAAATATGGGTCAGTTGCTAAGATCTAAATTCTGTTCACGTGACCATGCAGATGCTACTTTTCATAAGTGTGAAAAATGGTTATAAGTCACTTTTTTCAGTACTGTTGTAACTTTGAACAGTCACTCAATGAATAGTTGTAAGTTGAAGGCTACTTGTATACTATATATATGTACGTGCATATACATATGAGTATACAGTATGTAATCAACTCAAGGCAGCAAACATATCTGATATTCCTGTCTCTTATTTTCCCCACGACAACAATATTGTGAGGTGGCTGAGAGAAGTCACCGACTCAGCTTTTAAAAGCTGATTTCCATTATTTACATAGAACTATGATAAATGGAAAAAACCGAAGATCCTAAATTAGAAATAAAACTTCTGAACACAAAAGAGCTTACCTTTGAGTAAATATATGCAACGAATCACTTTATTTATTTTGATTTTTTAATCTGCTCCATTTTTAAGATCATTTTAATAACAATCATATTAAACTTTAGTTCACTTTAAAGCTTTAATTAATGCAAATGTAATTAACTGACAAAAGCATTAATACAAAAGAACAAATTGTAATTATAAATGGCTGAGTTTTGACAAACCCTTTGTTTTACCTCATTCTGCTTTGTTATTGTATTGTTATTGTAATAAAGAATCTAAAATAACTTATAAAATAGGGCCTTCCTGTTTAAATAGTTAATTTATTCCATAAAATTGAGTATATTTACCTACTCCAACAGGCTTTGTGCTATATGCACATATATCTCACTTTTTTTTCATTTTCCCATGAGTTTATTGAGTTTTTTTTCTATTATACAAGTTTAATTACACTGATTTATTAATTAACTAATCATCTGAGGGGCAGATTAAGGTTTTGTATCTGCACATTTAATTACATTTATTCACGTAATTGAATTTAACTACATTTATTCACTTAGACTTCATTAATTCATTAATTGATCTTTAATCAGCATTTCCAATTCAAAATATGATAAAGATAATGAAAATAAACCAACAAGTTTGACTTCATAAGTTTCGATGATCCTGACACTTCATTTTAGTCTAGTCCCAGCTGTAAGAATGCAGCTGAAATAAATTGACTGCAAACCTTTTCATTGTGCTGAAAGCTGGATGCAAACCTCATTCAAAGTGCCTTAGCCACGTCAGATGCTTTGCTAATGTTTTTAGAAGACTTAACTGGAGCTTCAGTCTAATACTAATAAGTTTTAAAACACAAAAGAGAAAAGTACATTCATTTTGCTTCTTGATGCAATCCCAACCACTACATATTTTTCAGGTTTTCATCATTTTATTCATTCATTCATTCATTCATCACATTTATATAGCTTTCACTTTCACTTCTATTTATTCACCACATTGCTTTCAGTTTTTCAAAGATGTTGAAGGGGAGAGTGGAAAGTGGCATGGATTGAAGGACTGAAAATTATTTGATATCATCACTGATCAGGTTGTATCAGGAATTTACCAATCACTGACTGGAAGAATAGAAACTATTTCTTTAATAATGGCTTATTCTAATCTGTTTTATGCTCTCAGTTTGCCTCATTTAAGCAAAGATTTTTGAAGAAATTGGTAAAATCAGTTGTGAGTTGTAGGTTGTTTTATATATTATTATCATTAACTATCATTCTTAAAATAAATCTTTACTCCCAATTCCTAATTCTTGAATTATTTTCAACCCATCTCAAGACTCAACACCTTAAATTAATTATTCAGGTGTTTTTTTAACTAATATACTACCTGCCACTAATTAGTTATAATATATCTCAAAATTTCATATACACCACTGCTAAAAAGTCCCCAAAGTTATTTCTACCTCTAGTATTATATGAATGTGTATTTCACCTGGCTGACATATAAAGTAACCAAATGCAAAGGATTTGTGTCATTTGTTCCTCTCAGAAATGGGGAAGATTATACTTATCCTCTACATCATGCATCATTTTAGGCATATAGTCGAAGAGAGATGTACCACTCAAGAACCATTTGAAAGTATATCCATAGCTAGATAAGGACGTAAACATCTTTGTCATCCTTTTGTAATGCAAAATGATGTGACAGAATGATATACTTTATGCTGAAGGCTTTTCTTGACTGTCTGGAACATTGAATAGCTTTCCTTTTTTCCCAAGATTCTACAAACCTCAGTCATAGTAGTAGTTCTAGCAATACCAACTGATCATAATTATTGATGCATATGTAAATATAGTTAATTGTTTCTGTCGCATATAGTACATTTCCTTGTCTTCCCTCTGAATCCTGCTTATGTGCTACTAGAATGCAGATAGATTTTGCAAAATCTAGTTATTTTTCAGTATGAAGATTATTTTCAGGTTTTGCTGTGACTTTTCTTGCTATGCCAAATCATTCTGCTATACCAAGCAGTTTCAGTCCTTATTGTTGTTGGATTATTATTATTATTGTTAGTTTGGCAGCCAAGACAAAAGCAAATAATTCTGGAAAAATCTTAGATAAAGAAAGATCTTGTCAAAATATGCAACGCCACATGTGCTGCTTTACCCAGATTTCTGATGCGATGAATACAGGATTATCATGGTATCTATAGATAGATATAGAGATACACACAGCAGCCTCTTACGTTTTAGATATTTGGTAGGCCTTGAGCAGAGTGTCTAAGGGAGAGTCGTAGTTCTAGAAATGAATGGATCCTTAACAAAATTCTGGGAAATCCTCATACTATCATTGCCTCTCCTCTTCTTTTTCCAACACCTTGTGTTGTTTTCCCTCTTTCATAGCTAAAAGTGAAATAAATTTAAAATGAATCTTATTGCTCTTTCTTAAGCCACTTCATATGGCTTTCTTTTTTTTTCTCCCTAAATCCCATTTTGGTTGTCTTCAGCTTTGTGTGTGTGTGTGTGTGTGTGTGTGTGTGTCTGCGTGTAAGGAAAAGAAATGGAGTGATCGTTTGTATGTTTGTTTGTTTGTCATGTGCCATCCATATAGCCTACAGGCGACTCTGGGAAGTTTGCAAACATTAAAAGCCAGTAAACATTAAAACAATAAATAACACTAATAATAACAATAACAATAACTTAATGAAATAATGAAAATGGGAGAGGTGAGGTAAGGTCTTCTCTTAATCTGATAGTCACCTCCAATATGATACATCCCCTTTAAGACTCCAGGCCAATTGGCAGAACCAGGTCTTCAGGCCCTTACAGAAGGTGAGAAGGATGGGTGCAGATATCACCTCAGAGGGTATGATGTTCCAAAGAACAGGAGCTACAGCAGAAAGGGCTCTTCTTTGCGGCCTATGAGCCTACATTCCTTGATTGATGGGGTCCACGGCATGGCCTTCTATCATAGGTGGTATGGGCTAGTCCCATTGGGGGTTTTGTTGTTTAATTCCCTCAAACTCCAGTTCTTCTAACTTCATATTGGGAAATAAAGGTGCCTAACATGGCTGGTTGTTTCTGTAGTGGAACCTTTTTCTGTTTTTGTTTGAGTTTTAAGAATTTTATGGCAAGTGCCAGACTTTATGAAACTCTTGGATATTAGAGATCCTGGACCTGAAACTTCTGGTCCAGTTTTAAATGCAGCCCATAAGATTTGCTTTCTTGATCAATTACTCTATAATTTCACAGAAATTTAAAGGATTAAAAAATAGTTCCTAGACACTTTTCACTAATTGGAGTCCTGCTATCGTTGTTTGGAATTAGTAGCAGATGGCAATTTCTAAAGAGTATTCATTTGAGAGCTATAGATCTACTGTAGATATACAGAGAAACTTTATCCCAAACTGAACTGCTCCATGGGTGTTTGTATCAGTACACATAACTTTATTATTTTCTTAATCATACTCACATCAAGTCAAGCACCCTCTCCTCTTTTTTGGAATTCATCATGGATATTATTATTTATTCAGTGAAAGATCCAATGTAATATCTTCCCAAAATTATTATTGAATAACAATCCACCATGTGTTCCAGCATAGAGCAAAATGGGCACTCTATTTGCACAGTAATATCCTTTGTGAGTGTAACCATTAAAATTTAATGTCTGGCAACAGACTGGTTTTTGTTGCCTTTGTTATCTCTTATTCAGCCAAATTAGAATGAGATTATTCAGTCTCTGGCATGATCTCAGAACTCACTCCATAAAAATTAGTCCATAAAAGGGAATCTGAATCTGGTCAATCACTTATCAAAATATTCCCTCCCTTCCTGCCCACCTATTACTATAGTCCTCTTCCTCAGCCTCCTTTTCAGCCTCAACAAATGTCAGCGTTGGAATCTAAGTTAGATTTTGGTGAGACCTTTGAAAGGGAACTCAAAAAAAGAGAGAGACAGAGAGAAACCCAGAAGGCAGCATCAAACGACATTTCAAACTGTGGCCAAGAAAACCCTGTGGAGGCAAGGAGGCAAGCTTGAATGAAAGAAAACTGGACTTTACTCATGTTCAGAAAAGAAAGCAGTACATATGGTAGAAGACTTGGAGAAGAATATAAAATCACAATGAAGAAGGAGCAATTTAAAAAAATGCAATTTTTTCCCAGTATTGTGGTTCTTTTCCATACAAATCTTTGTGAAGCTCAGAAGTACATTATTTAATGATTGATTAGATTTTTTCCCCACCTTTATTATTATTATTATTTTTTACTAAACAGCTCAAGTTGATGAATATATAATGCTCCTTCCTCCTCCTATTTTCCCTACAACAGCATCCCTGTGTGGTGGGTTGGGCTGAGAAAGTGATTGGCCCAAGGTCACTCAACCAGTCTTCTTGAGAGAAAACATGCTACCTCTGATGCTGGAATAATTAGAAGCAGTGCTTGGCATTATATCATTAAGGAGTTTAATCCCTTCTGAAAATGGCCTGAGATGCCCTGTGTAGTGAGAAGATATGGCTTTACTTTGCTAGAATTGATGGCAGGTCATCAGGTAGCTGTCATGTTATGAATTGTAGTCACTTCATTTGTATAAATCAAATCAAATAAATCATATCACTGTTATGTTGATGTTCTAACCAGGTTCATTATGCAGAGACACCTTGGCAAATTGGGTGGCCGCATACATTGAATAAAACACAAATATAAATGAATCAACTTATGTTGAAGGCTGCATAAAGAAAATATTATATCCAGCCCTTGTGAATAGGTGCCACTGGCTGATGCAGATCCTCGGATCTATGTGGGCAACTGTTTCCTGACTCAGGCACAGAGCTTTGTACTTATATGTACAGAGCTGCTCCATATAAATGCACAGTTTGCTTTTGGAGGACACAGCAATCATGAAAAATAGTCAGAAGAAATGACTGGGTATGAAATATATACCCAGCTAAAGCTTGATATGACTCACCCTGGATATACTATTTTTCCCTGTGACTGAACTACAAATTCTGATATCTACCCACTATGTCTGAATAAAAACACTATCCATCAGGCAGCGGATGGCATTCTGCATTTATATCTATCCTCTTCGTGTCAGCTTTTATTCCCTAGGCCATTGATTTCTCTCTACAAAGTTACTTACATCTCTAAGAGAAGGCTTCCTTCTATTGATGTCAAATCACTCAATCGACATGATAAAGCAGGTCTCCTAGGCATTAGGATATTGATGAGTGAGATGTCTCCCAAGGTCTCTGCCTTGCATAAAACATTGAAAAGTTTTTGGTGTGTTTTTTTTTAAAGAAACAAATAGATAAATAGAAATGTGACAAAACAAAGTTTTATTTTGGTATTTCCAAATGTCTTTGGAATCTGAATAAATTCCGTATGTGATTTTAGAAGAATAGAAGATGTTTGCAGTCCAGTGCTTAGGATTGGACTCAGCTGTCTAGGAAAAAATGCCAAAAGTAGGAACATAGGAGGTATCATGGATGAAAAACAGTCTTTCTTGGACTCACCTGTCTAGAAAAAAATGCCAAAAGTAAGTAGGCATATAGGAGGAATCACAGGTGGGGGAAAAATTTCTTGCATACTAATTAAGAAGCATTCTCTAAATTGCTATGGCCATGGTATCAACAATGAAATCATGACAAACTTTCAAAATTCTATATATATCCACAAGGGTAAAGTAGGTACCTGGGAAATCACTAAGATAAGGGTGTCAAACTTGCGGCTCGCGAGCCAGATGTGTCACGCACTGGCCATGCCCACCCCCGGTTTAGTGAAGGGGAAGAAAGTTGTGGCGCATGACAACAACATGATGCTGGGAGTTTGACACCCCTGCACTAAGGCATTCTTAAATCCATTCCCTGTTAATGTTTTTATCAGAAATAAAATTCCTTGGTTTTCATCTGGTAGATGAATACACTGTTGGGTTGAGTATTGACTCAAAGCACCATTCAGTCTATTTTTTTTCTGGAGCTGTTACTTATTCATAAGGCTTTATCATCTTTGCCCTGAGATGAGGTAGAAATAATATTTTTACTAGTTGGTTGTTGTTCTTTTAAAAGATATCACTAGACAGAATTCGGGGGCTTTTAGATTTTAATTGTTGTTCATCGATATTCACTCTTCCATGCAAATGCAAAAGTCTCTTTTTGCAGATGACATATAACAGCAAGCATTCCACACATTCCACTGAACTTAACTACAAGTCTTGTCTTTCAACAGGTTGAATAGCATTGCAGGAATTTAGCCATTTAAATCCTGCAAGGCAGCTGTGTGGACTTTATGAGCTCCCTCTTGTGTTAACTCTGCTTATTATGTTCACTATTGCTTTACTATAGCCTTCCATCAGATCTCCCCCATGAATGGTGTTTATTTACTTTTTTATTTAATTACGAACATGGTTATTACACATGATTTCCAACTGCACCTGACATGGAGTAAGTGATGTACCTGAGGTAATGAAGTGCAGTATAGAATATAAGTAAGGTTATTTATTATAATTCAAAATCCAGAATTAAAGGCAGTTGTTAGAACATAGTGACATTGTGTAGAAACTTTTCTTTACCTCTTTACATAGTCAAGAAATATTTGAATGTATTCTCAGGCCTAGAATATTCAATCAAATGATATCTCTCTCCCCCCACTTTGCCTTCCCCAGCCATGTATTGAAGCTAAAGACTTTCTTAGCTCAATTTTGACTTTCAGCAATTTCACAAATCCCTATGTAATTTTCTTGTCAGAAACGTGGAATGGAACCGGATTGCCATTGTCCTTTTTCAGCATTTTCTTTTATTCTCTAGTCTCATTACAGCCTTAGAATTTTCTGACCTGAATTTCTCATCTGAGAACTAACCAGGTTTGACTCAGTGTAGCTTTTTCTTGGTCAGTTAGAAGTTACCATCTCTTAGAGCAATCAAAACTTCTGTAGGAAAGAGAACAAACTTGCTTTAAAAAAAAAACTTTTAAAAAGGGATCGTTATTTGAAAAGTCTGATGGTCTGAGAGAGTTTGGAACTGAAGGATGATCAAGAAGGGCAATATTATAAACTGTTGGGAGCTTTGTGGTCGTGAAACGTATTTTTGAAAAAATGCTGGATAATGCATTTTTAATGGATAGTGGGGTCCTCTCCCTGGAAGAGGATCAATCTTGCATTCTGTGGGAGGCAAAAAGCCGCAGGGAGAGTACAGCAGGAGAGAATAAGAATTTATTTGGATTTATGAAGCAAGCCAATATGACTATTTGGAGGTTGCCCACCCACAGCATCGCAAGTCCTAAGTATTCAAACTACTGAAAAACAGCTATTTAACCTATCTCTAAGGCGTTTGATTCCAGCCTCTGAAAATTTCAACCTGTCACATCTGAGGCATCTTTATCTTTCATGAACAAAACCATCTTTTTTTCTTTATAAGTCCAGTCTCAAATATTGAACACAATGCTTAACAAGATGTTCCACAAATCAGAGGTTTGAGAAGATGTGTGCGTTTTGTTCATCTTTCTAAATCCATGTTCTAATGGATTTCCAGAAAAAAACTAGGTTTCACTTGGATACATGTGTATGTGTTTATTTGGGTGCATGTGAGGGTGGGATTAATCTCACTGTTTAGAATCATGACTTTTAGAGACAGTTTCCCTAAATGGAGAAATAGCAAAACTACCCTTTTTTCCCCTAAATTATAACTGAATAATTAAACCTTTCATAATTTACGGCGTTGCCTAAATTCATCCAAATGACAGTTTTGCCAATAATAAGTGGATGGATTAAATTCTGGTTTCTGAATCTCAGTTGTGATTACAGTTAAGTCTTTTCTGATTCATAAAGCTTACTATGCAATATGCTGAAATTTCTCACTAGTCTTGATTCTGTGATACTAATAGTTGTTGATCATAAATGTGATTTGCTACTTTTGGTTCCAGAGACTGTGTCCCCCTGAAAACCAATTGCTGGGGTTATGAAGTGAAGTATGCAATTATCTTCATATCCATTTGGATTCATTCTTCTTGGCATCCAGTTGGAAAAGAAGATGCGGGACTCAACTTTTGATCTAATTTCATATAATCACTTTCTTAAATATTAAGTTAACTGTAATGTATTAAAATTGACTAAAAACAGGGTATGACTATCATATCAAAAATTACATGGAGAAAAAGAATGAGATATGAATAAGGCAAGAGATAAATCTCTGTTGGAAAAAAAAATGGTTTTGTGGTTGATAGTGTAATATCAAGTTGTTTTTGACTCCTAGTGACCACACCAATAGATTTTTATCCATGACCATACAGTAGTGGCCAAAATTGTGGAAACCTTTTAGGAAAAGTGTATTTTCTAAAGCTAGCTAATAACACCACTTTTTTTTGGAGTAGTACCATAAAATTATATATCAATGGAAAGATAATTTAATCAAGAATGTAATGCAACAA
>JANHFL010007602.1:239055-272800 GCA_032468155.1 Oxyrhabdium leporinum
CAGACAGACAGACAGACAGACAGACAGACAGACAGACAGACAGACAGACAGACAGACAGACAGACAGACAGACAATACATCAAATACATATCTCTTCTATAAGCCAATTCTAGATGCAATTTAAGGCAAGGGTTAGGGTAATATAAATAATATTGAATGCCAAAATGAGTAAAAGCTCTCCCAAAGTAGATCAACATCTTTAGACATGTAAATATCACATTTTAGAAAGATCGATGCTGTTTGAATTGCATCCTTTTATCTTCCAGAGCAAATTTTGAAAAAATAGGCCTGTAATTTGCAATACTGGTTAGGCTGTGTCAGTAGCATTCTCCATGAAGTACATTTTACTGAATTTAATATGATTTTAGCTTTTTAAAAGATATTATAAATGACTCTACACTAGGACCTCATTTTTCAACTACTTTAAAAGTAGTTGCAGGAATTCTTTTAAGTAAACTGAAGCAGAACATATAGATGAATGACTACTGTTGAACCACTTTTACAAATAATTATATGTTTGGTAGTCCAATAAAGCATGCAGTGGGGAAAAACAGAGGGATCTATCGATGAAGTTATTTTGATTTGCTGGGCTCTTTAAACAAAGTATTTGTCCTTCACTTTGCCCTAGAGGCAAGCAACATAATGGCTGGGTCACACCATCCCTTTCTGTAATGTGTACTGTCTTCCAGATAAAGCAGCTAGAATAAGATCTTTCCCAAATGTTAAAATATATAGGTTTCTTCACAATAAACCTATAGAACTGTAGGCAGCTATTTTATTTATTTATTTATTTATTATTTGAATTTATATACCGCCCCATTCCGAAGACTCGGGGCGGTTCACAACTGTAATTCAAACAACATAGATAAAAATTATTTAATTTTTTTTTTTTTTAAATTTCTTTAATGTGTGTTAAAACCGTTAGAAAGGAAGGAAGTTTAAATGCCACTACTCTGTTTTGGGGGTCTTTTTTAAAGAACATTTTTCTTTTTATACTATAAAGTTGTCTTCTTACTAATTTTGAAATGGGCTGAGCTGGAGGTCTGTAGAGAGATTTTTTTTTCTTGCCACACATGTACATAATATAGTCTCACTTCAGTTTTACAAAGAAATTCAATACTTCAATTCCCATTCTCCCTAATTTTCCTTATGTTAACCGTATCTATTGCACTGGACAAAGAAATAGTATCAATGTGCTAGCTAAATTTCATTTATTAAACTAATGTCCATAAGCATATATATGTGATATTACGTATCTCGTTTCTTCTGCAACACAGAGGCAAGACTTTCATGCTGGTTAGTGCAAATGGTCTTCCTTTTATCATATTGTGATAACAAAAAAACCATTCTGTTCTTCCATTGTTTCATTTTTCGTATGATGATTTTCTACATTTTATGATCTATCTGCAGTGGCAAATTGAGGATGATGGAGATAGATGTCAGTTAGTCTTAAAAAAAGCCCTCTATTTTTCTTCCATCAATGTATTTCTTCCATGTGCTATATTAGTGGTGTTCTAGTAGGTAATTGATAATAGTGATGTATAAAGATTAAGTTATTAGTGAAGCTAACTGGCAGCTGTTAATGGAGTCTAGCTAATTCTTCATCCTCATTTAGGCCAAGAGCTAATTGTGAATGCTGCTTACCAAGAATTCATTCATTCCCTGAGTTTTATAGGTTGCAATCTGAAAGGACTGTAAATGGCTGTCATTCCCATCTAAAACAGGATTAAAATACAAAATATAATAACAGTATAATACAATAATTATTCCATTAGTGCTTCTGTGGAAACAGAATCTACATATTACGCTTCTTATTTTCTTTTCTCATTGTATCTTTTGTTACATTTTCTTTTTCGGTAGATCCCTGTCTGGACGCATAGTTGGTGGAGTTTGGTGGTTTTTTACTTTGATCATCATTTCATCTTACACAGCCAATTTAGCTGCATTTTTAACAGTAGAGAGGATGGTGTCTCCCATAGAGAGCGCAGAAGACTTGGCCAAGCAAACAGAGATTGCTTATGGGACTTTGGATGCTGGTTCTACTAAAGAATTCTTTCGGGTAAGAGAAATTAGTTCTGATTTACAAAAGCAAGACTTGTGCTAGCCCGGGAAATATAGCCCATCTGCCAGATACCATAAATACCCTTGAAACATGGAGTAATTATACACTTCCCCAGATTTCTGAGTAATTACACTTAGCAGCATCAAAAGTAATTACCCTGTGACTTGTAGCTCAGGTTTAGAGAATAATAAATACTTAGCTCTGTAATTTAATGGCACCATTTACAATATGCAAATATATTTAAGTTATTCAACAGTGGCTTACATACCAAGCCACCAAAAGTGCATTTCTTTTCTGTGGTCTAGTGTCTTCTGTCTCTCACTTCTCTCTAATGTTTTCTTCAGTCTTCGTGTTCAAGTTTGTGGACTGCAGTACAGTTCTGTTGCTTTTATTCTCAGTCCGATGAGTTTGACTAATATGGAGTCAGACTATTTCAGTGTTGTCTATTCCAAGTGGCAGTTGTTTCCCAGGAGGCTTTCCTATCCCAATATCCTTTAAACACCAGAGATTTGAGGAATTCAAATTGAAACACCTGGTTTGCATGCTTTCTGTTTTGCCACTAAATTAAATTTCCTTTTTAGGATTAGAATTTAGCAAATATGCTACCATTTCCAACATAATTCCTACAATCTGGCTTTCACAAAAGCTTTTAAGTTTTAAATTATTTTTTCTTCTATCTCCCTTCTGCTTGAGGTAATTTTTATCCCATAAAATGTGCCAATGAATGGCACCAATTCATACAATCCATCCATTACTCTGTTCACCTCTATAAACCAGCCCCTAATTTGAGTAATATCCTTTCTTTAGCTGTGCACCGTGTAGGCACACACAGCCCAACAAATTTGTGTCTTCCTTGGTGTATGAATCTCTGCTCTGTGTATTAACGCATGCTAAGAGCAGCGGATTTATGCTATTCTGGACAGAGATCTAAAATAGCGGTTTTTGAGAAGATGTGGACGTACATGAAGTCAGCTGAGCCCTCTGTTTTCGTGCCGACAACAGAAGAGGGGATGAAGCGTGTGAGGAGATCCAAAGGGAAGTATGCCTACCTGCTAGAGTCCACCATGAATGAGTACATTGAACAGAGAAAACCATGTGACACCATGAAGGTGGGAGGTAACTTGGATTCCAAAGGCTATGGCATTGCAACGCCAAAAGGTTCACCGCTGAGGTAGGTAGATTGAATGTGTTGCTTCTTTCCCTTCATCCCCAGCAGTTGATGCATCCACATACGTTTTCATTACCACAGTATAGCTAATAAAACTGGGGGAGGAAGGAAAATAGAAAAGTGATTATGAGCAGCGAAGTGTACTGCCAGACTGCTTCTAAATGATAGGACTTCCAGGATTCCTGAATGCTGTAGCCTCACTCCTATATTTGTTCCTTTGCTAAATGGGCCCAAACTGTAAGAACACAAGAAATTTGTGACAACCTGGCTACTGCTTAATGGGGCATTATTTTGAAATAATGTGATTGTTTTCTGGTGTGCATGCCAATCACGTAATATCTACTATATCTCTTCTTGGTTAAAGTGATTCTAGTAGTAAAAATATTTAGGTACGTGCATGTCTGAGCAAAGAAATACAACTCTATATAGGACAACTAAATGGAAAAGCTAAGTGTTTGCCTGCTAGGTAGACAACAAATGGATGAAAAGACAATTATCTCCATTAGCCACTGACAGAACCTAGTTAATAACATGTACTGTATGCAAATGTTGCAAAAAAAGAGGTTATGTTGTCCATAAAACTGTAGACAGAATGTAGCATCCACAATCATAGTGCAGAAAATGCAAGTGGCTCAGCAAAAGAGAAGATTACAAAGATCCAGCCAACCAAGACAGAAAAGACAATAGCTATGCAGAGAAAAGGTCTGTTGATGGGATTAGGTAGAAGGTAAGATTGCAGGGATCCACCAGCGCTTTAGGCATGCAAAGAATACATATCCCATGCTATTATCCACAAAATATAATAAATATGTTTGGATTTTCTTACTACAACCAAGATACTCAGTGGGGGAAAGACAAGAACTGCCAGGAAAAAAAAAAGCAAGGTATAGATATGATTGAACAAAGGACAACATGGAGATTGGACAAAGAGCAACGTAGCCAAATGTGATTTCCAATGTTCATTTTCAATGTAAATCCTAAATGTATATTAAAATATTTTCTTTTTTTCTTTAAAGATGCAAATACACATAGTATACCCAACCACAGAAAGAGAGAGAGAGAAAGAGAGAAACAAATGCTACTGTTGATTTCATCTTCTTTTTCAAAATGTTCTTCTGATATGTCAATAGAGTGGGACAGAAGAATAAGTTAGACATATTTGTTCTTGATTTACTTTCCAGTTCAATAGAAGCAACCAGGAGGGAACATTTTGCTTTTCCATTGGATTTAATGGTGCTTTTTTTATACATATGACCTCAGTTTCTGTCTCATTATGTTTGTTATTTGTGGTCATTTTAACTGTCTATCTAATGCTGTATGCTCTTCAGACAACTTCTGGCATCAATTCCACTATCTGGAAATACCCAATTGCATCTTATTTTGTGACTGACTGAGTGTTCCATCTAAGTCAGTATAAATTTAACCATTGAAGTCAATCGGATCATAATGTTATACGTAAGGTATCTATTTTACAAAGGATTCCCTAGATGTGATGGGTCATTTGGGCAGAATCTATGGACATTAGTGATTGTTGATTTCAGGCCCTTCTCACATTTCTAACTAGTTTATATTAAATACTGTAATGTCCCATCATAGAATGTTTAAGTGCCAATTATTAATTAAGTTGATGGATTAACACCTGAAAACTTAATTTCAAATTGGAACTGTGAGAAATCATACAAGTCAATATATGACTCCGTTGTCTTCATCCAGTATGAAAACAATGGGCATATCTAACATGGGAAGAGGCTGAAATAATGTATCTAATTCTATAGAAACTGATCCATAACATCCTAGATAAAACCAAAACAATCAAAGAGTGGCTGCATATTAAAATCTTCCCTGATTACTTCCATCATTGCAACCTCTTAAACTGTGTTCGGATAGTTTTTCTCAAACTATCCTGGAAAATACCTATTGTTGAAGCACTCTATTGATTTCCAACTTTTATGTCATCACAAGCTACAGTTCTAGATTAAAGACTGATCAGGCTACGTGCATGAAATTTACAGATAATGCTATACCTGCTCATTTAGAAGTAAGTTTTACAGCTTCCAGTTGCTTATTCTTTAGTAAGATTTTTTCCTAACCCTACACAAGGATTCCCAAATCAGGGTTGAAAAAATCCAGATGGCCACTAGATCATTAGATGTATCTGTATCTATATCTGTACGCCATCTAGGAATTATTAGGATGTTTTGAAGCATAGATCTAAGAGCTCTACTCACCAAGATTTTTAATTTTAATGATACTTGGAATCTAACTGTTAAATGTATGGATGAGACTTGGCCTGAATAATTTTGTATTAGAAAAAAATCACTTCCTTCATTTTTACTTTAGCCAAGTGAAAATCTAAAAGGTTCTCACACAATGTAACCTTTATATAATGCTCTTTTGAAGTTATTGCTAAATTTCTAGATACTATTAAAATAGCTGGCTCAATGGAGATTATATAGTCATTTAATTTGATTTGGAGCTATTCATTTTATTACAAAAAATAGCAACTGATGTTGTTGATTATTGATCAAAATCAAGATGGACTGACTGATAGCAGAAGATGATGAAAGCATGGTGCAAACAGCTGGAATTGAAATTACCTCAAGAAACAGCCAGCATATTTACAGTATTAGTAGTCCAAAACCATAGAGAATAATGCCATATTTATATTGGGTTGTCCAGTAGCGTTGAAATAGTAATGTAAACCACTTGCTGGCTGTGAATTTTTATTTCAACACATTTGTACACAAAGCAGTTTTGGAATGGCTGATTTACACGGCTGTTGTTTTTTTTAGGAGCGGGTCTGTTGCATCTAATTTCAGAGTAGCTGCTAAAATACAGCTTAACAGGAAATATTTGAGGAACACACCTGAGTGTGCCACATGCACATATATACATACAAGATTGGTAGCCCAAGTATACAAATGTAAGAAGCTGGAGCCTCACATGACTGATTAGAACACAATAATATACGTACAGTAGTTTTTCTTGCTCCTTCAGTGCACAGCAGCTAGCAGCTATACTCTCTTCAGCTTCTCAATGGATATGCCACACCTCCACCTTAATTTTGTCACTATATTTTCCTATTAATACTATATTAAATTTGCAACAATAAAGAATGGGCAATACTGGGGGATCACACTAAGGTAAAATGGTATTTTAACCTTAAGGGAGGGAGAAGCAGCAAGCTCTATTCCATAACTGGTTTTGCTTTTAAACCGGTAAACTATAAACATAGCTCCCAAGGAGCCCTATTAACCTTTATGCCAATTATCACAAAGCATTTAAATGAATAAAACATTCCTTGTCAAAGATTTAAAAAACCTAATATACTTCAGAGGAATGATGACAGGAGTCTCTTTTTTTGTGCAAAAAGGGAAATGTTGAACGAGTTTAAAGCGAGAGCTACTTGCTTCAAATACTTTGGGTTATACCTATATATCAGTCATCATCTTGGTCTAAATCAAATCTTATGCCATCTATATCATAAAATAGTCAAGAGAATTTTGAACTACCCACAATATCTACTCCACTTAAGGGGCATTCTAAACATTTAATTGGATTTTTATGTAGGGCGGTTTTAATACTTATGCTGACTTTAAAATATCAATAGTTTTAAAAAGCAAACATAAAATCTCTGTAAAATATGGTACAGATAGCAGAAAAAACAGATACTGAAAATGCAAGCCTATAATAACTTACAAACAGCATGCCATAAAATTATGACAGCAAAACTTAGGGAAAATGAAGAGAGACTTGTAGACAAGTAACTTATCCCAATCTCCTTTTTTTTCTAATATGTTACTTAAGCATATAGCACCCAATTGGCTGAAACCACAATGTTGTTGATGCTGTTGCACCTCTATATGGAGAAAGGTTAACTGACTCAGTTTCGTTCTCATGTAACCAGTGTAGTAAATAAGATCCAGCCCATTGACTTTGATGGAATCCAAATAATTTAATCAGAAGAGGATCTCCTTTTTTCTGTGTTTGTATGTTGTGAAATGTCTGAAGTGTTCTCTCAGTTCTGTATTGATTTGGATGTTACACTTCTTAAACTGATTTTTTTTTCTTTTTGTTCCTTAAACAGAAATTATTATTGATCATTGTTTTTATATGTCTTTTGTGACATGAGGATCACTCAGGAGGAATAGGCGAGCCAGACTCCCTCCCCCCCTCTTCTAAATTATTACATCGATTTTCTCCCCCCTGCAAAAAGCCAAATTATTGAGTTTACAGCTGCAGCTGGGCAAATGATTCTTCCACTATTCCTGCACTTCATACTTTCAGAAGCCAACCCTATGCCAATTGGGATCAAATTTTGTTTCTCCGCTAGAGCAGCTGTAGAAGATGACATCCCGAGTGAGCATTTGTTGCTTAAAGCAAAAAGAAAGAAAGAAAACAAATCTCCTTTGTGATTCTGTTCTCTGTAGCATTTCTCCCACTCACAGGGAGTGTTACGTCACTCACCATCCCCGCTGTTATTTTAATTGTAAGGGACACAGTCTTACTGGGGGAGAGTATTGGATCAGACTGAAGGGTGCTGGTTCACCGATCCCTTGTTGTCACATGACTTTCCAAGTGTTCTCCGCCTGTTACTCATCGAGTGTTATCTATTCATTTTAAAGAAACCCAGTAAACCTGGCAGTGTTAAAACTGAACGAGCAGGGGCTTTTGGACAAATTGAAAAACAAATGGTGGTACGACAAGGGCGAGTGCGGCAGCGGGGGAGGTGACTCCAAGGTCAGCCTCAGTAAGAAAACCTAGTGGGTATAAACCGCATGGATAGTAACCAGCAACCACATTGCCTTTGCATTCAACCACTTGGGGAGAACAAACCCTCTTTGATAGCTCTCTCTCTTCCTCGGTGAGGATATGTGCCCTTGATTAATGGGAAAGGAGTCCATGGGACGAGATGCGCCTGCATGGCCATTGTGGCAACTCTTCTTCTAGAAGAAGGGATTGCAACCACTGCTGCTCATAGCACTAAAGCTTTCCTAGGAACACATCCCTCCTTTCCCCACTTCCCACCCTTAAAGTTTCATTGGATCTCTTAAGCATGATCATAGATAGGAGACGGAGATACTGTGCAGGGCTCTGCTTTGGCTGATTGCCCTGCAGATGTTAATGGTCTACAGTGGTCAGCATTAGCAAGGCTGCTTGCAAGTATCTCTTGGCAGATGGCTGAGGTTGCTGGTTACTCAAAGTGATATAGTAATACTCATCTTGCTGTGCTGGAGAAAAGGGTGAGAATGTGTTGGGAGTGGTGGGGCTGGCTGGGATGCTGGAGGAGGGTGGGGTGGCCAGATGGAGTATTCAATTGTATCACTTTGTCAATGTATAACTTGTATAATGAATGCTGTGAATGAACTGTATGTGTTGAATAACATAAAATAACATTGGTAATGTTATTTATGTTATTTCCCCCCCTGGTTTGAAGAGGTCCTGTAAACCTAGCGGTTTTGAAACTCAGTGAGCAAGGCGTCTTAGACAAGCTGAAAAGCAAATGGTGGTACGATAAAGGGGAGTGTGGAAGCAAAGACTCCGGAAGTAAGGTCAGTTATCCCTGAAGAGGTCATGCCTACCCATTGAAAACAAAAGTGTATTGCCAAAGCCCCCTTGGCCATAATAGTACCAGAGTTTGGAATCTCACAGCAGACAAACTGTCCCCCTAGAAAGTGACACATACTCTTCATGTAGAGGGTCATATCAGTTTAATATGCACACCCAGAGGGCAAAGCAAAGTAACAGGTACCATATAGAACCAGAATAAAAAATGAGACTCCAAAGGGAGCGTAAAGGGAAATGTGATCTTAATAGCACTGAACAGAGAGCAGCAAATACAACATCATTTATAATACTTTGAAGGAAAAATATTTCCAGAGTGGAATTTTCATTCAAAATAATGTGAAATCCATGTAGAAATCATGTAGTGGCTCTTACACATGCTAACCTTACAAATTATATTAGAACTTGGTGAAATGTTAAAAGCTCAGGGCCTGAACCTGGGAAAGTGTGAGTTCTAGTCCTACGTTTAGTGAACTGGGTGACTTTGGGCCCATCTCTCTCCCTCTCGGTCTTAGAAAGAAGGCAGTAGCAAGTTACTTCCCCAAAACATTGCCAAATAAACTGCATGTACTTGTCCATGTAGTTGCCAGGACTCAAAGCTGGTTCAAAGCCAAATGTACATAAATTTAGCAATAATATGATTCTGCCTAGTTTCCAGTTATTTATTTTAATGTTTCTACATTGCTTCTCCATAAAATGATGAAAATTAATATAAATCCAGAGTAATAATAGAAAAACTAAACAAAATTTTACAAACAATTGCAAATAAAATGCTAACATGTTACACAATATCCCCCTACCCCACCCACCCACAAGTAAAGTGTTACAAAACAACAAAATGGAAAGAGGGATCTATGGTACATTTAAATTGATCATAGGAAAAGGCCATTAATGGGAGGATTAAAATAATCTAATGCAGGAAACCATCCAACTTAAATAAATTGTTTATGAATATCAGTTTTCATTATATATATTCCTGTTTCTTTTTCTTGTTTTTTTATATGTCCTCTTCAAATGTTTAATTTAAAAAATGGGAAATGGATAAGGCAAAGGATATGTTGTTGTTGTTTTAGATCTAAAACAAGTCCGTCATGGATTTTTGCTACACTGAAATGTGTGATCATCCAAAGAGGACATCACCAGGGTTTAGGAAAGAAAAATGAATGGAAACCATGCCATCCATTACTTTTCATTTGAAAAAAAATGTAGTATATATTTGAGAAGCTAATTAGAGTATATATTTTTAAAAGAAAGTTTCATAATTTTAGGGCTTGGTTATGATACTATGAAAAATTGTGTTAAAATGTAGATAAAGTTAAATTGTGTTGAAAAGAATACACCGGTGTTGCTTGAATTTAAAGGGTAATATCAAATTAATTTTGTACTTCATGTGGAAAGTACATTCATAATTTGTATAATTGAAAAGTTTTCAGATTTTAAACCGTTTTGAATATAGGCAAAATTGAAAAATATATGAATTCATTTGGCACTTTCACTAATGAGATTTAGAATGATTCAGCCATTCATAACTAGAACAAGAAAAGAAAAAGAAAAAATAAACAGAAAAATTGTCTTGGAGAATCTAATTTTTAACACACTACAGAGATCTTGGATGCACAGAGCTCTGTGACAATGAGTATAAATATTTTTTTAGATGTGGATAGTGATAAATGAAAGTAATATAGTGTTGTAGATAGAACACACATTTTAGGAAAACAAATGAGTTGAAGGAAAGCAATAGAGTGTATTTTCTGTCTTTTAAAGTAATTTGAAGAGCAATAAGCTACCCATCAGAAAGGCAAGAGACATCAAAAGATTAGTTCTTTTTTGAAGAACTAAGTCAGGATCAGATCAGTTCTAAAAATAATCTACAGTGTTTCCTTTATGATATAATCATATTCATCACTTCTGTTCAGAAGTTTATTCAACTTCAGATGGGTACAAGACTAATTTCTAAACAAGCATAAGATAATCTTAGTAAACAAACATGGAAATCATGATTAGCAATGATAATACCAGTAGACATCTAGTTTACCCCATCCATATTTTTAATTTTTTGACCTGAATGAATATATATTATTATTTGTCTTTTTAAAACTTAACATGATACATGGCTCACCCACTATGTGTGGAATGCTCATTCCATGTACTTTAGGACTTTTTCCATTTTTTATTTTTATTACAACAATAATTGACCATGGAAACAAGCAGGAAAGTCACTATGAAATAAAATTGAAAATTTAAAGAATGGAAAGATAATGCAGAAAATAATAATGGTTGGAAACATAGCTCTTGTAATGGCACCTCCAAAAGAAAGAAAACTTTAAACAAATGAATGAAGGCAAATATACATGTCCCAGGATAATTTTGCAATATCCAATATGGATCAGTACTTAGGAGCTGAGGACTTGCTAGCACAAGAAAAAAACAACCAATTGCCATCCATCAACACACCAATCAACCAATAGGAAGGCACCACATAAATATAATACATAGAACAACCCGAAGCACACATTCCGGTAGAGATAAGTTACCTGAGGATGGACTCCAATATGAGTCCAAAAGCTCAAAAGTCTAAATCTCTGGTCCCAGCAACTGACCTAGATTGGGTCTTGCAACTTTAAACAATGTGTATTTAGCTAAATTCTACTCCATGATTTGTGTAGTAGATGCCTCACTCCCTCCCCTACCCAACGCTAGTCAACAGATATTCAACATAAAATATAATGAAGGCAAAGTTTAACCATCCATAAACAAATATTAATACTGAAATAGGCAAATTATTAAAATATTAAAAACTACAAGAGTTCAATATTCTAATTACAAAGATATGAATATTAAGTTGCATTAAGAGCTATAAGTTTTCCTTGTCATTTTTTCTGACATTCAGCTAATCCCTAGAGCCCCAAACTGGGTCAAGCTGCAATCAAACAATGAAAGAAAACTTCAGTGAAAGAGCTTTGATGTAGGCAGGCACAGATTTTGTGCTTCTTATTCTGTCTTGCTTCATCTCTTGTCAACTTCTTTGTTAGCTGTTTTCTCCCAAATGAGGAGATTAATTCCACACAGGCCATTAAATGTCTACATAGAGGATTCCCACATTCTTTTTCCCAACAGACTTCTTTTAGTCTACTTCCACCTTCTTGCAACCCGTTGCCAAAGCTTGAATAGAACATAATTCCCTTTCGTATTGTTTGCCCGGTTAAATAAAGCAATTCATGCTACTTGCCCTTCTGCCTGCATCTGTTTTAAAATCTATGACTGTGTACAAAACCCAGTCAGGTGCCTTCTGGAACTGAATTACCTACACAAGTGCATTAGCTTCGTATATATAAATACTGTCAGGTACATATTTTTCCCCCTAAGAGTTGCCATGTCATTTGATCAAAGAGCAAATGCTTTAGGAACTATTGCAAAGGAAAATAGATTTTTAAAAAAATATATAAAATGCATATTCTGATATTATAAGTGATAAGGCAAACAAAATATATGTGTTTGTCTGCATGTATGTGAATGTCTCATCTTTCATCTGCAGCTTCCCCATCTTCCTGTGTTACAATTAAATCCCAACAAAAGCCTTTGCTTAGATCGTCAATTTGTTTTGCAGTAGTTATGGTACTGTTTCTACTAAGGAGGAATTCTGCCTTTGAGAATTTGGAGAATGAATCTTTCTTCTAGAGAACGTGAAAGAAATTATCCATCCAATTTCTCGGCACATAAATAGCATGAAGAATTTCAAAAGTCTATTTGTTCCTAGCTTTAATATATAATTTATTTCTTCTATTGCCTGTCAGTCCAGTTTCACACTAATATAACAAGTAGTGTGCTGGAGAGTGCTTGACACCATTATTCAGCATTTCACAGAAGTAGACTTTTAGCCTGCATTGCTAGTATGGGAATCCCAGAGGGAACCAACTTGCTCTCTAAAGGATTCTCCTTAACTGAGCATCAAGAGCTTACTCTCACCAAACCTATGACTATAAACTCTTGTGTTTTAAAGCATCTTAAATTCTGTTTTAGGACATGGGGGAAGAGAGGTCAAGGCAGGCCCCTGACTTGTGAGGTCCCACAGGACTTGACACTCTCGTCCCTCCTGTTTAAGATCTACATGAAGCCACTGGTAAGGCCATTATGAACAGGTTTCAGTACACTGACCTCTCAAGGAATAATGTTAAATTCTTATCCCAGGATGATGTTGGGGTCTGGATGGGTGGAAACAGGCTTAAACTCAGTACTGACAAGACAGAAAGGCTGGGTGTTTCTGATTTCTTCTAGTACCATGGGTTTTGAGTTCTGAATGAGGTTACAATCCACAAGATAGAAATGGTTTGCAGTTTAGAGGTCCTTGAAGAGCAGTTAGCAGCTATGGCAGGAGAGTTTTTATCCAGATTTGCCTGGTGGAGCCTGAGAGTCCATCCTCATAGTTATTCATACCTTAGTTACATCGTGTCTTTATCCCCTGTGTGCATTTTTTCACATTAAATGTGATTACTATTCTGATATAATGTCCCACACAGATATAAATATTCCATTGATGTACCCCTCCTCCAGGAAGGCAATTAGAAGTTTTATTACCACGTCTCTTGCTTTATCAGTGTAATATTGTTACTTCCCCACATACCATAGAAATTGGCACTTTTGAGAAATGGCTTTCTCAAACATTGATCCAGAAGAAATCCCTTGGAACACAAAGGAATAAACAGTTGGTGAATCACAAATAAAAGTACCTAAAAACAACAGCTTTCCATGGCACGCTGCTCAGCGTGGATCCAGGGCATTGGCCACAAGCATTCAATACCTATGTCTATATCAAAGAGCAATGTCAAATGCCTCGGTCTTGTTCTCACTGATGCAAAAGAGACCCAGGAAACCTGATCCTAAAGGACTATTTCTCATAAGACCCCAAGAACAAGGTGATGGATAAGCTGCCCCTGATTGAAGAGAAGCAAGCAAGGCCCAGTCGCCATGGCAACGATGCTGGTGTATTTCTCAAAGCCTGGGCTGGCTGCTTACTTTTTACCTGCCAGTCTTCCTCTTCCCTCCGATGTCACTCTCCCTCTGCAGGAGACAAGCTGTGACATTTACACTCTCACTAATAAGCTGGCTGCATGATGGGCAGGCTCCTTGGGAAGGCATCTGTCACAAAGCACAAATGGCAGAGTTCTGCTGCTCCGCAAGAGGGTTTTGATTCTCTTGGGCATTTTTGTGTGGGATTGGTGCATTTCCTTCTGCACTGTTGTTATTAATGCTATTAAATCAGGGGTTGGGATTGAAACAGCAAGTAAGGCTTATCAAGTCAGGAAGGTAAAGCAAGCCACAGCAGGCAGGAATTACTTCCTTGCTTCTGCAGTATGTGCTTGTGACCTTGGTGCCAATTTCCGACCAGGAAAAACCAATGATAAAAAGACAATCATCACTCTCCAAAGAATCTCGTTGCAATCAGAAATTACATCCTTCTATCAGAGAAAATGTGAGAGCCGAAAAGCTACAGGAAGCATCAGAAGTACTTTTCCAATATAAATCTACATTGTGACATTATCTCTTTGCATCTCGGTCAGTATCTTTCTCTTCAGCCAGCCTTGGAAATCCTATTTTGCATGTTATTCCCCTTCCCACCCCACGGTCCCCAACCGGTCTTGTGGAGTATTGTTGTGAGATTGGGGATTAACAGTCATATGGTCTCTAAAAATGAGACTTGTTCAAGTCTGAATCTTTCTGCAGTTTAAATTAAGATTGACTTAGTCTATTTAAATACAGCACATTTCAACATTTTGTGATAATGTCTCACTGACACCACACAGTCCCACTTAAAGGGCTACAACACTTCTATTCAGCTAAACTACTACCACTCAGATTTTTAAAAACCTACAAAAAACCTTGAGATTTGAATGAAATGTAGACACAACTAATTTTGAAAGTCTCATTCATTCTTCACATTTCCCCCTTGTCCATGTGCATCCGTGTGTGCATGTTTAATGTAAATATAAAATGAATGCTAATCTAATCCTTCAAAGTAGGTTCATTTTAAAATTATTTTATAAAAGTTTTTAGCAAACAATAAAAACTAATATTCACTAAAAAAAAAGAGAAAATCCTATTCTATAACATTTAAAATAGCAGCATTTTCCCACAGGAAGGTTTCTTATCGTTAATTTCTGTATCTTATTTCAAAATCATTGCACCTTTAGTCCAATTGTAAGTTTGCAAAGTCAACTTTCCAATCACTCTTTTTTGGCTTACTCAGGGGGAAAAATATTTTTTAAAGTCCTGAAATTTGCATTTAAAACTTCATTTGCTAAGGATTCAAGGAAACTCACCCAATTCTTTTGCTGGATATCTGAAGAGCAATTAACATGCAATAGTACCTATTGTGAGCTTGTTTTGTACTGGAGTTTCTCACTTCTATCTCAAAATTGTAAAATTATGATAAAAGTTGGTCATACTTCTCTAGAAAGAGCCATGATAATATAAACATCATAAGCAAGGCATAATCAAGTCACTTTTTACCAGAAATATATATGTACAACACTATATTGCTGAGAATTCAGAAATAGTTGGAAATACTTGCATTTCTCTGAGAAACATGCACATATGTCAAATTTTTATGTGCTATTTTTAATTCTGAAAGCCCCTTATAGGAATGTTTCTGTGACTTCAAAAATTTATAACATTGTTTTTGGTCTGCTCAAGCACTTTTTATTAGATTTTCAAGTAAATCCCAACAAAATAATCTCTCTTTTATGGATATAATAACAAAAAGAGAACCAACTTATGAATTTATTATGGAGAGAAAAGATGTTTAAAATAGGCTTCTAATAAAAGTATTCAATTGATGATTAACAATTCCCATTATCAATAAAACATTGAGTTTTAATATATACCATAACATACATGCAAAATCATTTCTCTGTTAAAGACAGAAGCAATGAAGGCAGAACCACAGCAATAGAATATTGAACAAAAGGCAAGGAACATGTTAGGATTAAAACAAGCAGTTTTGATTTGTTGCTTAGCAACAGAAATTGCGGGGGAAATAGTCAAAGAAGAGAAGAAAGGCATTTCCAAGAGAAAATTATTTTAAGAGAGGGAAAGTGGAAACTAGTAAATATCAGCTCAAAGTAGCTATCTTTTTATCAATAATTGAAACAACATATATTAGTTTCCTCCAATCTTAGTGCCATTAGATATATGGGAGTGCAATTCTCATAATCTCCAGATAGTCTGAATGATCACAGTTTAGCATGACTGGGGAACAATATCTTGGCAAAAGATGATCAAGCAATTAAGAGTGATAATTCCAGATGTCTTAGACTTAATCATTTCCAAAGGTTGCAGACGTACTGAAACCTTTAATCAAGTTTGTGTGTTTGGTGGGGTAAAGCTATTAGTAAAAAAAAACACAAAGGAAATTGAGATGTCTTATGTGTTTTTAAAAGTTGTGACTCCCCAGTGTTATCAGGTTAAGCATTCCTCTTATGTTTGTCAAGATAAAGTACAACTTTGTTCCTTCCTCCCCATCCCTTCTCCCTTTTCCTTTCTCTTGTAGGACAAAACAAGCGCTCTGAGTCTCAGCAACGTGGCCGGGGTTTTCTACATCCTCATCGGTGGTCTTGGACTAGCCATGCTGGTTGCCTTAATCGAGTTTTGTTACAAGTCCAGAAGTGAATCAAAACGGATGAAGGTGGCAACACATTCACAGGCCTTTCACACCTTCTTTAGGATACCAGCCAGCCTCCTAATATGCTTTTAGAAATGGATCCAACCAGGATGGTGATTAGGATAGAAAGTCAATATTTTAGGGACAGCTCTGACTTTTATCTGACTGATCTGTTCAGCTGAGTGAGGCAGTTTACTGAAAATGACATGTGGCCAGGATTGTTAAGGGCTAGGGAGTAATATTTTTAATTTGACAGTGATTCTGCAGGCATCCTTATTTCAACAAGTCCCCATCAATCACAATAATTAGTAAATTGCTTTATGTTTTTTTAGTAAAATGGAAGTGATCTAGGCTACTTGGGCTGGCCTTGGAAAACATTTTCAGAGTCCATCCTGATTAGTTAAGAACAGAGTTTGATATCTACAAAAGAGAGAAAACTGCTTTATTCCAGCTTGGTACCTTTTAGTTTGCAATTGTTTACACTGATCAGAAATAGCTTTTTGTGGTTCCAAGAAGATTCTGTCCAAATGCCAATTTTCAAATGCCAGAGAATAAACTAGGGACTACTTGTTTGCAAAGCATGCAGTCGGTCAACACAATACTGTCTTTCCCCATAGTACAAGTTGCTTTTAGTGGCTCCATGGTACTGAGAATGCCCGAAGAAGGGGTCTGCCCGGGAAAAGTTCACAAATTTCAAATACTTGTTCTTTGCTGATATGTATAGTTCAGTTATATAATCTTACGAAGCCTTATCCTTCTTATGCAACTGTGAGGCGGTTACATACCTAAACTTGCTCAGGCTACTCTTACACTGTCATATGAAGGGTACATAGTCTTGACTTGAGTATCTCAAAACCAGCTAATTATAGTAGCTGCATACTTAATTACAACACTTTTTGCAAAAAGCTTAGAGATTTTATTCATTTGTTAAACATATAGGCTGCCCATTTTACTGTCCAAGGCATAGCTTTATTTTAGGTGTAATATTAATTCATTTTCCTGTGTAGAAAAAGTCTTACTTGGCAGAATCAGAAAAATGTGTTGTTGATCTATATTTGTAAGAAGCATCAAGAGCAGTACAGCTTTTGCCCTCTTTAAGTTCAGATGTCTAGGAAATAATGGAATATTTAACCTGTGCCTTGCTTGTTGTAACTAATTTTAGTAAGTTCACTTCAGTTCGTAATGTACATATTTTTAAAGAATACTATAAAGGCACTTTTTTTTCAGTACAGCTTTTCCTTTCCCCACTGAGTTTACAGCAATGAAAATCTTGATTGTGAAATAAGACTTGTGCAAACCAATTTTGCAAATGGCTGATAAACAGCAATAACCAACCTTCCTAACTTATAGGCCACATACAGATGTCATGTATCTGTCTATCTTGATGAGGAAAAGAATCCTAAATGACCATATCTGAGCCAAGCATTTTTTTGCCTAACATAGGCATGGAATCTAATCCTCAATAAACAAACCCAAATTCAACCTTTGAATTCAGGGTTTGTTCAATCAGATAACCTGTTCCTTGCACCGTTTGTATTTAGTTTCTCAGCTTACCTTTGGCTATTATTCTTCTGCCAATAACCAGGCCTTTTCATAACATCAATACATGCAAAACAGAAAGTTCTGTAAGTTTAATCTTGAGATGATAGTCCAAATGTCTAAGAAGATTCTGCCATCCAAGCCATGGTTGTACCCAAAGTGCTTTTTCAAAAGAAAGCTAGGCGTTCTTTGTTTTTGCTTGAAGACTTTATACTTCTTATCCAAGAAACTTAAGAACTGAAGGTGCTTCTTGGATGAGAAGTGAAATGTCTTTGAGCAAAAACAGAGAAAGTCCAGTTGCCTTTTGAAAAAGCACCTTTGGGATGATAGTCAAAACTGATGACATACTTAAGATTCAGGTAGGTGGTTGATAGTAACAGTATTAAACAGTTAACAAAATAATTATAATAATAATTAAGGGTGGAACCTGGTATTATCCCAAGATAACAAGAACTTGGAAAAACACATTTTTAGAAAAGAATTGGCAGAAGAGGGAGAGGGAGAGAACTTGATTCTCCACTCATGAATACCATTTCCTAATACTTCCTTCCAGTGTTGGAACCTGACCAAGAAAGAAAAATGAAAACCTATTGTGTTATTTGTTTATTTATTTTTTTTCAGGCAAGAATTAGGAGGTGAGAAAATAATGAAATCCTATTATGCCCACTGGTTTTTCATATTAATCAACCCCCCATATCCATATTAGTGTTATATTTAAAAAAATAAATGGGAATCTAAATTTCCAATCAGTCCGGCAGTCGTTTGACTTGACAAAAAAAACCCCTTTAAATATGATGCAGTTAATAATTAATGTGATTTTTCATTCACTTTCCAGATGAGCTATTTTCCCTTAATTTGTGACTTACAATAACCTAAACTACAATCCTATAAGAGGATTCGTTATGACCCTTCCCAAGCTCAAGACATTGAAGACTAGATGTATGTATCTTCTGTGTCTATCTGAAGCCCTGGCATGCATAAAGCATCTCCTAGTGATAATAAACAAAACTTCACAACCTGCTGATATTGCTGAAGATAAATATGACTATTAGTAGCAGTCAGGAGTATTTCCTGGATTACATAAATTGTATTTAAGAAGCAAATGAATTGAATATAGAAGTTATAAAACTATATTGGAGGAGGAATTGAAGAAATTATGTATAGTGTTATTGTTCAGCCATTACCAAGGACAGGGGGGAGAACCCCCCCGTTTCTCTTAAAAAGGGTTTTTGTTTGATCCCACAGCAATCAATCAATGAAGCCATACGGACATCAACCCTCCCCAGGGCATCTGCAGCAGGAACCAGCAGTGGAGAAAATGGACGGGTGGTGAGCCACGATTTTCCCCAAACCATGCAGGAGATTCCATGCATGGGTCACAACTCTGGGATGGCCCTGGGAGCAACGGGATTATAATTGTCCCTTGATGGATCTTCTGGATGAGACCAGGGTCTCCCTTACCCCAGCAAGGGGCCAAAGCAGACCATTCAAGAAGAGGGACAATGCAGTGGATCTTCTAGAAGAAATCAGATCCATTTCCTTTGTTTTCTTTGTGTGTTTGTATGTGTCTGTTTATTTTGCAGTAAATCCACAGGCAGAAGAAAGTACACCCTGTACTGCAATAAGGAGAGGGCAACTGGACTGAACATAATTTGGAGATATCCCTGAGACACGGTTACAGAAACACTGAGGAAGACAGCGCCATTTTGTTTTTAACTTGGTTGTTAATAAGTTCTTAGTGTGTGCAATATATATTTTTATTACTAATTCCCGTGATGTCAGGGTAATATCAGCCCTGCCCTGCTCAAAAGTTTTAAATCAGGTTTAGTTTGGGATGCAAACCATAAATGTCTACACTACTAACAGTGAAAGGGGGGAGGACACTTGGAGCAACAAAATGTGTTAAAATTGTTGCAACGAGCCTGAGTAGGAGTATTGAAGGAGTTCTCCATTTCCCTGTCAAATGGAGGACTTCTAGGATAGTTGAACTTGGAGAAAGAAATAGGAAGGGTTGTTTTTTTTAAAAAAAGAGTTATGTTGCATATTCAAATTTGCAAGATCCCAAGTATGTAGAGGTTAGTGCGATCTATATTGGCACTAATTGCCAATAATTAATTGGTGTTCTTGGAATTTGCATTTAAAAGGCTATCACTTGGACAGGTTACCAGCCAGACAACTAAGGTGAGGGCTATTTCCTATACATGGGAGAACCAGGAAAATGTGTTTATTTGTGTATGTGCACACACACGTTTGTATGCATGTGCATGTGTATACACAAGCACATTTCCTTGTCTGCCTTCTCAAAAATGAATAGGCAAATAACAGCCATTTTCTCATTCTTGCACTTCATAAATGTTCCTTCCTGTGGCAATTTTTCAGTAGAGAACCCTGCATTGCCAATTAATGTTAAATATCCAAACTATTTTGAATACATTCAGCTTTTTGGTCTTTCTGGAATACATCTAAAGAATATCCCATGAAGTAACTGAGCTGCATATATTTACTATGACATGAGAATAAATCCAGATTTCATTGAATGATGCCAACAAGGAAATGCATTCACCTAGATTCAGCCTTCCTCAATATTTGCAGCAGGTTCCATTAAAAAAATAATTCCACTAAAATCAGATTCAGGAATCAAATCTTGGCCAGCAACTGCATCTACAGAAAAGCCAACAGGCTGGTTTTCCAGCTCATCCATCTTCATGAATGAAAGTGGAACACTCAAAACATACCGGCTGGTACCTAGCTTCCTATTTTGTCTTTGATCCAAAACCTAAGCTTCCAATGAAATTCTGAAACTTACAGAGATGTCCAAAGCACTAGAAAGTGGACTTGTCAACAGTATTTCTCCCAGTCATGTGCATGCTAGCACACCCAATGAAATAAAAGCTCCAAGATGAACAATAAACTACTTGAGCAGAGCAGAACACTTTCCACTGAAGAGAACTGTGTTAAAGAAGAGTATCTTCCACTTCATCATTAGTCCAAAGGAGGCCCAGCTCTTCTTACATTTCCCATCCTCATATATGCATTTGCTCATGACTGGATCATAACACCAGATTTTACAAGGGGCTAAACCTTTATCCAAGTGCCAGTGCAAACTCCACAGGGATTTGTAATATCTAAGACCTGCAGATAACAATGTGCAAAACATAAGACTTGCATAGAATGGAGGAAAGATGGTTAAGGCTTCAACACAGGCTATAGACTAAAATGACTTTGTGATGGGTTTTGATATGACATGAGTTTTGTTTTTCACAAGTGTGACTAACAACTGGCTCTAAAACAAACATTCATATATCACATATGCTTATAAAGGGTAAGCAGCCACTGAAGTCTGATTTCTAGGAACTGATTTTACCATTCAACACTGTGTTGTTCCACCCACTTCCTCCATTCCTCTTAAGATGGCACTTTCATAAAACTGGCAATATGGAAAATGCAGATCCCCTTATGAGGGCACAGCATGCCTAATAGCTATTTCTTTCTGTCAGTGCCACTGGAAAGCTTTTGTCTCCATCACTTCATCCAGCTATTTGTCAAGACTCAGATCTCAGCATCTGATATTAACTCTTCAAGGTCTTGTTCTTGGTGTATTATTATTGTTATTATTTTACGTCTGCTTTTGATTATATTTTGAGTTGAATTCTGTGTATGTATTTATGGTGCACCAAATTCACTAAACTGAACCTGCTTTTTTGTTAAGAGAGCTTTTGAGTGTCAAGGACAATCTGATATTTCTGGTAGTCTCGAGAACTTTAAAAGTTCCTGCAAATATCTTCCACCTTAAAATCCAATTTAAGCAGAGTGCAAGAATTTATTTCTGTGTGGTCCAAAAAAACAAAAAGCCCCATGAAATTTAAAGAAATGCAAAGTATTTGAAGCAGAAAGTATCAGTGGCATGCCTAACAATTGTACCAGCCAGTTAAATGAATATGTGGAAGGACAAAGGCTGTGATAATAGGACATGGATAACAGGACTCATCTTTAAAATGTTTTTTGATCAATGAAAGGGTGGGAGGAAAGAAATAGTAATGCTGAAGAAGTGGGGAAATGTTAACTTGTAATATGTATTTTTACTACACTTTTCTTAAATATAGAATAATGGGAATTGGGGAACCCTTAAAGACATTGACATTTTCTCAACAAGAATCCATATTTAACAGTTTTGGCTTTCATTAAATTTTGCTCTTTGGTACCTGGATATATATTTATTTTTTAGTTTAAGAGTTACATTTGTTTTCACTCACGGTCTTACCGGTCTTTTATTGATGTGAAAAACAAAGAAAGAAATATTGTTTGGGATTTTTTATAATATGAATTATTTCTCCATTTTTCTTCCCTAACCATGTTGTTTTGTCCCAAGACTGGATTAATGGAAGCAGAACAAAATATGTTCCAATTAGTGTTTGCCAATACAGAAACCAAATCACATGTGAATGTGTAAAGCCTTCTAAATTGTAAAAAAAACAAAAACAAAAACAAAAAAACCCTCAATTCACAAAATATTGTCTTCAATATTTAGAAAGTATTCTAAATAGTTAAATGGCTATGGATATTCTCAGTCATCCAGGTCATGGTTGTCCCAAAGGTACTTTTTCAAGAGGCAATTGGATTTTCTGGGTTTTCTTTGAAGACTTTCCGTTTCCCACCCAAGAAGCTTCTTTAGCTCTGACTGGATGGTGGGCAATGGAAGGATTTATACTCCTTGCAGACACCTGACCAGACAAATGACCAACTGTCTTCAAACATCTTTAAAGAAAAAACAGAAAGTCCAGTTGCCACTTAAAAAAAGCATATTTGGGATATTCTAAATAGTAGATGCTGGCAAAGTGATGCTACTTGAAACTCCAAGCTATAAAACTCAATGTGGTTTCATTTCCTACTGAGTCTAACTTCTGAAAATGGTTTAGGAGCTGATTGTTCTACTAAATCGTTACCAGCAGCTAGTTTGAAATGGACCTTCAAGGTAAACACCAAAAAACTATATTCACTGACCATGTTTTGAAGAGTTTTCTGACACAGTTACAATGAAACAAATCAAATTACACCTCTCAGTAGTAAACAGATTATTACAGCCCAATGGATGCAATTATAACCACTGTTGTCCATTCCTGACTTGGAAGTTTATGATTGTTCCTGTAATCCCCAACCTCTCAACTGGCAATACTGGTAGTTCTTGCATGCCAATCGGCTGTATGATGTTGTATTGTGCTAAACTGGAGCCTTCTAAATATGTCTAGTAGTCATTGTGGCCTGAAGGTCTGGATGTTGGTCATCTGGAAGGCTGTGGTTTCAGGAAGGCTATTCTAGCTGCACCACTAATAAAACTAGGGACATGTCAGTCTATAACCAACATTTTTTTTGTGATTGCTCATTCTTAGGAGCAATTATTTCTTGGAATTGAACATACTTTGCAAATGGACGATCTACCAAATATTTAAAATGGTCAGGAAAAATAGGTAATTATAGTGAGGAACTTTATTTTGTTTTATACAGTTGTACACTTGAAATAGATTGACACAATTTGGAAAAATACTTAAATACTTAATATATTTAAAATAATTCTGTACTTCAGAAGTTACAATGTTTAGCTTAGATTCTTAACTATTTGCACAAAATACATAATTATCTTTAAAATGCAGCACACAGAAAGAGAAAGTTCTCCATGTAGTATAAGTTGTCAAAATGACAAAGCAACTTCTATCAACTTATGGAGTCTGTTATTTTTTATACACAGTTCCAGCCTAGATATTCAATTGCATATAGCAAATGATCAACATTGGAACTGCACCTTTCATTCTAGTTCAAGAATTAGCAGCTTTATACAATGTTATCACATTTGTAGGGTGAACTACACAATAATGGTTCCATACGTATTTTAAACTATGAGTGTCTGTTTTGTTTTATTTTATTTTGCTGTATGATTGTGTATTCAATTTATTCTAGGGCTACAATCCTTGTCAGGTTTACAAGCAGGCTAGTTCCACAATAAATCAATGGAGCTTAATTCTGTGTGTATCTTGTAAGTCAGAAGTGAAAAAAAATGGCACTCCAGATGTTGCTGAATTATAACTCCCAGAATATTAAGATGTTCAACGTGTTAAACGAAAGTAAGATTTAAAAGTCATCCATACTAGCTATTTACTTAGACTTAAAGCATGGTTTTCTTCTCAGACTGTGGAGTTACATGTTAGATCCAATAAGGAAGTACAGAAATGGCATCCATGGCTGTTTGATTTTGAACGTTATCTGAGTACCTACAGAATAAATATTTTCTGTTTTCAGAAGGATAAACTATTCTGGCTTTATGGAACCTATTGCTACTGGTGTTATGCATGTGATATTAAAACTATTCACTTTTATAAAATGATCCAACTATACAGTACAGATCATTCCCTTGGCATCTGCTGTTTCAGGACATTCTCGCATGGAGCATTATTCTTTGTCCTTGTGAATGTATTCTCTAGAAATGTTCCAAATATAATTTCCAGAATTGGGAGGCCACCTGTCCGGGGAAGGCGATTTTGAAATAGTGGATATTCAGTAGTATTTACACAGCTGTGGTTCAGTCACAATCCTCTTTATTAATATGTATTCAGCCACTTGTGAATCCCTTTGAAGTTCCTTATGTAATTTAGTAGTTTACTTGTGAGCACAGCTGCCTTCCTTGAGATAGGTCATGTGTCAGACTAGGTAGTGGGGAATTAGGTAGGTAGATGAAAGAGAGAGAGGTGGAATTTTAGTGGCTAGTTGAAAATCTATTAGCCATAGCCGAGCCATAATAACCAAGTCAGGAAGCTACATTGCTCTTCTATGCAGCTGTCACCAAGTGACATTTGCATATCCCATTAATCCATGATAACTATTATCCATATATAATAATTCTATCCCGTAAACTTTGCAGGCTTGTACTTTTTATTACTTATTTTGGTTTTATGATTTAAAATGACCAGGGTAGCATACAACTAGACAATAAACTCCAATATAAAACAGAAATTAAGAAAAAAAAATATTGCAGAAACCTCACAACATTTATTATTTTCTAATTCTAGTGAATAATTTTATCTTTGAAAGGCTATAATAGCAAACCTTGCACACAAAAAACTAACTTTAGTTTGCTCATTTCAGCAAAAAAAAAATAGGTTTTTTTTTTAAAAAAGAAGAAGCAATAAAGAAAGAAACAAGCAAGCCCTGATATAAAGTGATACACTCTTTTCTGCTCATCATTCCCCAAGCTCATGTTTTCTAGATATAGTCATCTTCCATAATGTCTTGTTAGATTACCCTTCATTGAAATTAACACATCTGGAGGGTACCATTTGAGGTCTGTTCCACATCTTCCTACTGTTCCATGTATTCCTGTCACGAATGAAGGTGAATATATGTATCCCAGGTAATGTTGCAGGATCCAATCTGGGTTGGTCACCAGGATGGGAGATTTATCTTCTGAGCTTTCAGACTCATGCTGGAGACCATCTACAGAGAAGTACCCTGAGGATGGGCTTCAGGATGAGTCCAAAAGCTCAGAAGATAAAACCTCTGGACCCAGATTGGATCTATTCCTGTATTTGCAACAGCAAAACAAAAAATCCTCCATATTTTCCCAGATATTGGTACAATAAAATGAAGACAAGGGGACCAGCAAACCCCCCAAAATATCAACAACTTTATTGCCTCAAGTGAATTTCTGGTTATTATCTTTAAAATCTTGAATGGTCTAAATCTATTCCTAAATACGTTGAGAAACTCACTTCACCCATAAGTTTCTGCCAGGATGCTTCAGATCACCATCGGGATCCTTGGTTGTGGGCTCACCGATGAGCACAACTGGGTAGTTAAACATAAGCTTTCTCAGTGGTAGACGTGGAATCACAGAACAGCCTTGCTACTTAGTACATTTCAGATTCACTGCAAGTCTTTTAAAAAGCTATAAAAATGAATTTTCTTTCCCGAATACATGATTTATGCACGACTTTGAATTCCAACAATATCACACTTGGCTTGATTTCCAGAGCTTTATATTGCATGTGGCTTTTGTATATTTATATAAGCTTGTGCTTGAACAACCTTTATTACTAGTAAGTGATTTTACAAGGGGCAGGTCTCAGAGGCAGGATAAAATATACTGTATAAAGTATATAAGTAGTGCTTAACACTTGTTCTCTGACTATGATCTGCCAGCCCCAACTATAAGGCAAGGCTGGTTTGCCAAATGATTTAAAAAATAAAAAATAGAAAATGGTATTTTTCCAAATACCTAATCTGATTTGCAAATGTGTAGTGTTACCGCACCGTATGTTCTTTCAAAAACTGTTGCCTGACTATGAGCTCAGTTGGAGTAAGTAACACTGGAAGTTGACTGTTGTCAATGTTAGATAAATAATGAAATCCAAGTAGGTAATTAGGAGCTCAGAACCCTGAGAAATTTATTTACATATATTTTGCATATGTTATTGCTCTACCTTTATTTCCCACCCACCCACCTGTGGTTAACCATAGGGCAGAGAATTTAAGGTTAACTTCTGCTGCAAGTTATAGCTGCATTATTTCCATTCATTCATGGTTCATGAATTCTTCAGAATCACTAGATCAATGAGACTTTATTTTTTAAGATTTATAATGTCTAAGCAATGGTGGATTTTGTGTTGCCAGACTGAAGGAGTTTAGCAAATGTTACATCTTATACTTCCTAGCACAGCAAATTCAGGTAAAAAACATATTTCTCTATGAAAGCACTACGAAAAACTTCAGAACTGTGAATCTTCAAGTAAAATTCTGTGATTTCACTTTCATACCATGATTCATTGTGGTCTTAGCAATTTCTTATTGGGCAACAGCAGTATGGTGGCCTGTTCAGCATTTGGGAAATTTAAATAAATTGTATCAGAAGATTATCTTTCTCAGGTACTAGAACTGCTGTTAAATATGTAGGCTCTTGTTTGTTTAGGAATCCGAAATTATCTGAATTCCTTCTTTAATCTTCAAAGATCATTTATATTTTTATTTACATTTATATTTACATTTTTTTTCTCTAGGATCATATGCTGAAATACACAATGCTCCTGCTCTCATTTTATCTCTTTGTAGTAGGCTATGTCCCAAAGTTATCCAGTGAACTTAATCATGAAAAAGTATTTATCTGGGGTATTAGCAGTCTTTTTAAAATGTTTATTAAATATTAATAGAAATATGTAAACAAATATAAAAAGAAAGAATAAAAGTAACATGCAAATGAATAATTGAAGGATTTGGAAATGTCATGGAAGTTATAATTTTCTAGTATGGGCAGTCCTAATTAAAGACCCAGATATTTTTTCTTCTTCCTGGAACACAAAATAATGCATGCTAAAATATTTTTCTGAATTTCTATGGAGATTCTTGTGCAAAAAGAATTATTCCTGGGTTATATCGGTATCAGCATGCTCATGACTGATTATAGTTGTATGTTTACTTCTGGTGCAAGAAAAATACACCTGAAAATCCTGACTAGTGATGGCTCTGAGCCCAGTTCAAATTCAGATTCCACCCAGGGATTCATCAGACAATTTCCTGATTAGCAGTTCTGGGCACTCTTCAGACTTAAAGCAAAACGGCTGCCAGGAAATCAAGAGCAATATAATTTTATAACTCCATGGAAAGTAATGTGTTTGTGTAAAGTGATGTTTAATTGCTTTAGAGGTTATTCACCATGCGAGTACATCTAAACTATGTCAAAGTAGATCTCCACACTACTATTTTGAATGTGAATGTATAAATGTCCTCAGAAACATTTGAAGCAATTGAATTGCTAATCAGGAAATTGTCAGGACTCTTAAGCTCGAAAATGACAAAATTAAATATGAAAAGTACTAGTGATCAGTGCATTAGCTACACATGTAATTTGTTATGGCCTTGGGGCTTCAAGATGCCAATATTGGGACCAGGAATGATGACGATGAAGTTGCAGACATCCCTTAAACTCCTGGCCTACTACTAGTTTTTTTAAGAGTTTCATAAATGAATAGGAAACTAGCATGCTATAAAGCAAAACACCAGCTTTATAGGTTGTAATCTATATTTCAAGCAATACCTCTAGTCTCCATATAGATGGCATTTTTAAAGATAAGCATTTACCTTCTAGTATTATACTGTGAGTGACAACATCTAGCAATGGATCCTCCTTTTTTTATGACAATATCTATCACACATGTTCAAAATTCCAAATGGGCCCACTGTCCTCAAAAGGGCAGAGGTATTTGGGCTAATCTTTTTCATTAGAAAGCCTTCAAAGCTTTTGAAATGTGCATGCTTTTTCAGTGGCAGTGTCCTTTTAAAAAAAACATGTTCCAGCTATTTATTTAGAAAGGTCCATATTTGTGCGGGCAAAAATGTTCAAAAGGGAGTTTTTTTATATAGTGCAATGTGATTTAAAACTTTCATCCAGATTTCGTCAGCAAATGGTGATATATACATTCCAAAAAAATGGAAATGAATGATAGATTCAAATAGAATTATTCCCAGGAAGAAGTTTCCAGGAAGAAGTTACACAACTCTTGCATGAACTAAGACTGAGGACCTATAAGCCACAGCATTATGTTTTATTTCTTAACATTACATATCATACTCAAAGAAAGCAGAAGTAGAGAAAAAAACCTTGATCCATAGAAAGCTTCCAGTCTGTACATAAACGTGTTTCAGGGCCCACATGACCAAGCCTTATAATATAAACATATTCTATTGCTTTCTTTGCTACTCATAAAGGACATCTTGCTGTGATTTAAAATTCCAAACACACAACAGTGCCTTTGGGAAATGTCTATATTTCTTTATTTCTGGCGCTATGTTAGTGGTTCCTATTGAACCTAGCAGTTTCTACTAAAGAAGTGAGTGAGTTATTGGCTCTGTATTGATCAAATTAATCAAATCAGCTCTGTTTGGTTTTGGTATTTCTAGCTGAATCTTCATAATATTTCTTTCCCTAGTGGATCCCCCCTCAAACACAATATTGCAAAGGGTAAGGTGCACATCTATCTTCTCACTCCACACCTTGATTATCAGCCAGTTTGACAATTAAGTCAGAAGACTTGATCTCTCTTTTATTGATATCTTCTCTTATAATGTTGAAAATGCCACTTAACTTTTGAAAGTGTGTTAATGCTCTTCCTGAATAGAGTAGTTTTATAATTATTATTTTTTCATGATCCTCAGTAAGGATATGGTGATGCTTCTTGGATGGTGCTGCCCTGATGTCATTTTGAGAAAAGACAGTTTGATCTGCAGAATGAGCATAAGGGTCCCTAAATAGAGCAGTTTAACTTTCTACTAGTAAGTTTGAAGTGACTTCAGACAACACTAGCTCCCTTGACTAGGAAATGGAGATGAGCACTGCTTCCTAGAGTCAAACAACTGAAAAGAGGAAACCTTTAGCTTTACCTCCAAAAAATAATTGTAGGATCTACATCAATCTCAGTTACTGGACAAATTATTCTAAGACTTTTTAGTTCAACTTACTATTCTTCAGTAAGTGTCAAAAATCACCAGTGTCAAAAGCAGGATGATTGGGAGAATAATATGTTTGGTGATGGAGAGAGGTAGCTGACCTACGTAGGATTTTGCTTTAAACATTTGTTTTCAGAATGCTTGTGAGCATTTAATTCTATGAGGAATTAAACAGAACAATTTCAGGTGTTCGTGTCTAAACCTAAACATGCAAGTTTTATCTATGGAATGAAGTGGGCTTGAATAAGGCCCTCTCAGGACTCCTAAATTTGTTCTCAAATGGTAACTGGTAATGTGTCAGTGTGGCGCATTAGATGGAGAGTAATTATATCAATTACATTTAATTTTAATTCAGTTTAAATATATATGAAATAAATTTAGCTTCACTTATAAATTCAATATAGGTTATAAATTAGTGCCTGAGCCACTACTTTTCTAATTGCAGCACTCAACACAACATTCAAGGGCCGAGGGTTGCAAGTTAGAAAAAGAATGCTTCTCTGATTTCCACATTATTGACTGTAGATGGTGATTTTAAAGGCGCAGGAAGACTTCTCAACGAAATATGTAGCTGTAGCTAGGATTTGGAAGCTTTCATGTGCAAACTATATAATCTTCCATTGTTCTAAGAACATTTGTTTTGTTTGATTGAAATAGAAACATTCAGAGGTATGCATGATGATGCCAAAAGGAGAAAACATGCATCAGGACATTGTGATATAAACTCTGTCCCATTGTACTTGCACTTCAATATCATGCGCACAAACATAGCAGTCAGAATTTATGTCATGTCATTTTGGCCCATGTTTATTAATTTTCCTTCCTCCTCCATCGTCCAGATGTTTGTGCACATATCATATTTTGTCTCCAAGATTCAAGAAATATGTTCATGAGGTATTTTTAATATATTCACCATCACTTTGAGAACTAACACATTAGCGCTTGCTCTCTAGTGCTTATATTGTTTTCCAAGACATAATATAAGGTAATAATTTCTTAGGCATCAACAGTTTAAAAACACAAATGTGACAATGGGTTTTGTATCTGGGTAAGAATTTACAACAGCATTGATGTGTCTTGTGATAGAGTGGTGCTATGGCCTAGAGTGGAGTTCTCACCTCACAATCAGGAGGCTGTGAGTTCAATCCTCGGTAGAGGCAGATATTTCTCTCTCTGGGCACACTGAGAATATATCTGCTGAATATAAGTCTGTATTGGTGACAGGAAGAGCATCTAGGCAATAAACACTCAGATCCATTCAGTTGCCCAGACTCCACCCCGCAAGGGATTATGGGGTCGTTAAAAGAGGATGATTGATGTGTCTTGTGATGGAGTCAAAGCCTACCACAATAATGTGCTCAAAGCTTTGTCACATTATACAAAAATTATGTTTAGTATAAAGCTGGAAAGAAGTGTGTTGTTGTTTGATTCTGGAGTTACTCTTCCTAGATGAGTTGCCAACCCTTATTATGTCTGTAAACTCCCACTTGTCCTCAATCCATTTTCCATTTTTCTTCATTTTACCTCTTTCAGTTTTTCTAGCAAGGATGATTCCCGCAAATCTTTGGAAATATTGATCCTATCTGTGACATTATAAAGGCCATCTCCTGGGACTTTGTAGCAAATCATTTCCATTCTATTAGCAAGAAAACAGTATGTGCTTGCTTGTAGATATTCAGGCAAGTTTGGGTACCACATCAGGATATCCCTCCCCCCTCCTGGTCATTTAAAAGCACTTGAGCTACTGGAAAGGAATGCTGTGTTCTCACAAATAAATCTGGAGGTACTTATATGGCCAGGCTAAACCACAACGAAAACTAGTAATTGATTATGCCACTATTGATACAAGGCTTTGATTTTAAATAAGGACATATAAAACTTGGAACATGGAATGTGAGAAGCATGAACCAAGAACATCTTGAAATAGTCAAAATATAAATGAAGCACCCTAAAGTTGTCCTAAAGGTTTTAGAAATAAGTGGATTATTCAGGCCATTAGATAATATGAAAGAATAGAATGGCAATAATAGTAAAACTATTTTTGGAGTGGCTGTTTAAGTTGTGTGTGGACATTGAATCTATCTTTGAAGAATGCCATGATGTTCTCCTATACAAACAATATTCCAAGTATGATAAGACCACACTTGAAATATTGCATACAGTTTTGGTTGCCACAATATGAAAAAGATGTTGAAACTCTAGAAAGAATACAGAGAAGAACAACAAAGTTGATAAGAGAACTGAAGGCTAACCCATATGAAGAACAGCTGCAGGAATTGGGTATGTCTACCTTAATGAAAAGAAAGGATGACATGATAGCATTCTTGCAATATCTAAGGGGCTGTCATAAAGAAGAGATTAGTCAACCTATTTTTCAAAGCACCTTAAGACAGAACAAGAAGCAGTGGATGTAAACTAATCAAGGAGAGAATCAACCTAGAACTAAGGATAAATTTCCTAATAGAACAATTATTAATGGAATGGCTTGTTTCCAGAGGTTGTTGGTGCTCCAACACTGGATGGAGGTTTTTAAGAAGAGATTGGACAACCATTTGTCTGAAATGGTATAGACTCTCCTGCTTGAGTAGTGGGGTGGACTAGAAGACCTTCCCTTCCAACTCTGCTATTCTGTTAATAACAAAGTGGGCTACAGTTGTTGTTTTTTAAAAAAAAAAGTGGAATAGAGGTTATTCTACTTTGAATCACAGAGCAAAGAAGATGGAAAATCAGAAAAACTATTTCATTTGGCCTCAAGCTTTGAGATTTAGACCTCTGTCTGAACCCGTTTCTTTCAGCACTTCCCTTCTCATTTGATTGTCAATATATTGCCTTTCTTTTTATGGTGAGGGATCTTAAAAAGTTGTTTGACCCTCTCTCAATGTTTGATTTCTTCAAATCCATCTCGTCTCAAGATCACCTTTGAAGGAAATCAAGATTCTGAGCGGGACTGCAGCTCCACTTCTTCGAAATTTAGAAAGGAAGGCTTACTTGGTATATTGATTGTTTCCTTTTTCCTTTGGAAAAAGAAGAATTAGTGCTGGAGGGATTTAGTTAGAATTGGAAAGAGCAGTTATGATTATACAGTATAGGCCTTACACTAAACTGGTTTAGAAAATAAATTGATAAGTTCCAATCTTTTCCTCACAGTCCTAAAACAAACTCTAGTTTAGTGCCGCATCCAAATGTAACACAATCATCATAGAGCAGTAGGTGGAAGATGCTAATTTTTATTGTTCTGTAAAACTCTGATTTTTCTATATGATGCATTACAGAGACTTGTACACACAAAGAAATGACATATCTGGAAATGGAAACTTCCATAGTGTTGAAACTGATGGAATGGCATTCTGGGATGGATTGAGATGGCCATAAATTTATATTCAGGATGCAGCATGCATTTTGAATTAGAGAATTGCAGTTCAAAACTGGAGGAGGGAAGGTTATTGCATTGCTAAAGCATCACCTCAACATCGTTGCTTTTGCGAAAGGAATTATTCCTTTAAAAACATAATTCCAAGGTTTTCTAGTTCATAGAAGACATGTAACTGTAGATTTTATTATTGATGGATTAGGCTGGATTGAATTGAATTTGTTCACTGTCTGAAACATAAGTATGCAGAGACATCCAGATCTGAACTACTATTCCCTAAGAACATGCAAGGCACATTCATTATACTATGCTGTACCTGCCAGTCTGAAATACATTTCATTCCTACCATAAGAGTTATTTCTGAGATTTAATAAGTTAATGTTAACACAGCACTCTCTCTGGAATAATAATATACAGAATGCACATCTCTTTTCTTAGCCACGTAGTCTGTGTGATGGCACAGGCTGATTGTCAAAGTATCTTTTCATTCCTGAGAATCAATATGAGATAATATAACAGTCACATCATGTGTTCATTACTCAATAGGGATGGTTTAACATGTTCTCTAAACCTCCTTGCCAGTAATTCCTTCTTCAATCAGGCTGGCATCAGAATTAATGGCACGTTGTCATCCATACTTCTTAGATAAAAGGTACAGGATGTTGTTTGTATAAGCAGAATGAGAAATCAATGCGCTCTTGACAGAAGCTTAAAAGCCACTTTGTCCCAAGGGCTGATCTGTTGATTTTGACACCATTTTAAAACATTCCATTTATTAACAGGAGTTACTTGCAGAAAGCAGAAATTGACAGATTGGTTCAGTTGGGAAATTATTGTGAGTAATTTCCGGTTTAGTTTTCCCCAGCATCTTCCCAATCAATTGTTAGATCCAGATTAGAG